>JAOEHY010020241.1:0-28293 GCA_025447955.1 Psilopsiagon aurifrons
CGCCCGCCCAGCCACCCAGCCACCTACCTACCCACCTTCAGGTGCAGCTTCTGGAGAAGGCGCGAGAGGAGCCGCGGGAACCGGCCCGAGTCCATGGCATTGAGCAGCGACACGGCCCTGCGGATGCTGCGCGGCAAGAGAGGAGGCAGTCAGGGGGACAGTCCCCGCCGCGCCCCGGCACTGCGGCGCGGTTCTGCCCCCGACTCTCCCGCCCCAGCCCTCCGTGGTGGCAGCGGCACCGCGGCCGAGGCAGTATTTACCTGTCACTCTCTTGAACCACGGGCGCCGCCATGACTGCCACTACAACCCCGCCCCACGACGGCAGCCCGGCGGAGCCAAGCGCTGCCACGCCCCAGCGCAGGGCGGCCACGGTGGGCAGCGGGCCGCGTCGGACAGCGAAGGCGGCGGGGAGAGGATGCGGCCTCGGGGCGCTGTGAGAGGCAGGCTGACAGCGTCTACCTCTCGGGTTTGCAGACCCCGCACCCTCTGGAGAGGCTGCGGCTGAAGTCCCTGGCGCCTGGCGGAAGGCGCTTTCCGCGGTGTTTCCCGCTCCGTTATGTCTCCTCAGTGCGCATTTTGCTCTGGCGTGGGTTGTGCGGAATTCCGCAACCCTTCCAGACCTCACGGAGCCTTTTTGTTCCACTGTGGTACCGCGCAGCCAGCTCCAAACCACGGGCCAGGGAATTTGTTAGTAAGACCACGAGCTTATAATGAAGTCGACATGCTTGCAGCGTTACACAGATGGTTCCAGACGCCGTGGAACTAACAGCGGCTGGTGTCTTTCCCGCCCTCCGCAAATAACCTGACCCCAAACCTTGGCCCATCCCATGCACGGGGCCGAGCACGCCGTGCCAAGTGTGTGCTGGCTGGTGAGCTGCATGAACAGAAAGGCATTAACATTTGAGCTCGAAGGAAATCAGCGCTGGCTTGGGTATTTCCACTCACTGAGTGAATGTAATGCCTGTGAGACCTCCGGTTTCCAACGGCTTTGGCTGAAATTGAAAAAATGAGCTGAAAGTCAATAGGACAAGTAAATAGGAACAAGCAGCATGACTCTGTAAAACTTATTTTCCTAGGAAGCCAGCTAAACCCATGTAAAAATCTGTGAAAGACCTCTGAATGTGACTGTAAAGGTTTATAAGATACCTCCAAAAGGGTTAGGTGAATGGTACTCAATTATGACAGGCTGAAGGGCAGGTAAGAAGTGGCTGGAAGTGCGGTACTGTGAAGAAATGTCTTACAGACATATATACTGAGATGTAACCTCTACTGAAGTGAGAGGAACTTAGTCATTAATTTCAATAGTACCAGGATTTCAGCCAGGACATTTGAAAAGGCAATGTATTTTAAATAAACTTAGCCTTAAGAACCAGCTTCAGGGAATACGAATGACAAACCTGGCCATATTCCAACAGAATTTGGAAGTAGAGCATTCCTGGCTAAGACTTTAACAACATTTGGACTATAGCTCTTACCAGAAGTTGGACCCACAGCCACTGTTATGAAAAGCTGCTGCATTTTTCAAGCTATTGTTCTGCAGTGAAATATAATTGCATTTGACTGTTTCATCTGTTTTTCTGTACTCTTACAAAACATGAAAAGACAGTATCGTAGGAAGAAATTTATTTGGCTGGAAAAAAGAAATGAGTGTTTTAGTCCATGCTGCAATAATGTAACTTCTTGTTCTAGGAAACCTCTCCTCCAGAGCAGAATTTTCTAAAGTTTGCACAGTCAAAATGAGCAAGGGCGACTGGAAGTCTAGACAATTGCTTGCTTACTTTAAAAAGTGCCAGCTGATACAGGTATTGGATGTGCGACTCAGGTTTGCTGCCAGCTCTCTGGTTTTGTAATCATGTGGACCTATTTTAAAATGTTTTTCATGCTTGACATTGTTAAATGAATATTGAAAGTGAATAGTCAAAATAATGGACATTAAAAACTCAACTGGACAGGATCCTGTTCTTTAGCAAACCGTTGCATCTTAAAACCCGTAATATTTAATGGCCTTCACTTTCATTGTGGCCTCTTCTGAGCAATGTGATAATAATTTTATTGATACTTCCTTTAAATTGCACGTTGTTCTAGGAACAGCTGTAAATACCCAATGCAGCATGCTAGGACAGCTGCTGTGTTTTATTCTGCAGAGCTGGAACAACTTCTGGTATCAAGAAGTGTACACAAATTGCTAAATAACAAGTGTCTTCAGGGGATGGCTTTATAGCTTTAAGTCTAATGAAGCACACTGAAGGCAAACAAGATGCTGTGCACAGCTCTTACTTTGATTTGGGAGTTTTCAAGTTTGTAAATAGCAGTAGATGCACAGTGAAGTCTTTGAAATCAAGAGGATCCAAGTAAGACAATGTCCAGGCACACAGGAGGTTAGTAGAGAAAGAACCACCTTTACCTACACAAAAATCATATGGGAGCACATTCATCATTTCAATGAGATCACTTTCTTTGTAGTAACAACATCTAAGAAAGCAGAGGATGAGTATCTCCTTCCAGATAGGTATGTATTGTGAGCAAGCGAAATACAGTGGAAGGCACAATGCATTCTAATTAAATAATTTTTAGGCAAAATACTAAAAGATGGTCTCTTAAGGAGGCTATAGTTTAATATGTACCAATACTTTCATCTGTCCTTAAACTACAGCGGGAGCACTGGTAGCCGTGAGCAAAGCAGACACGTAGGACAAGGAAAAGACAGGCAAAATTGATTGGCAGTGTCACAAACTGTTTAACCTGCATAATCCAGGAGAGGGGGCAGAGAGGGGAGGAAGAGAGAAGGACCAACAGACTTTATAGATAAGTTGACTCATTTGCTTTGCCATATTTTAAACATCAGCTTTCTAAAGCAAATTTATTCCATAGGGAAAAGCATGTTTAGAGTGACATGAGGTAAAAAGATGACTTAGTGTCATCTGCAGAGTGGCAAATTTCGTAAGTGGCTAAGGAATGTTCTCTGCCTTTTCTGGCAAGGGATTTTATTTAAAACCACAATGTCATGCAGTGTGGCATTATGTAACAGCCTAATAAAAACTATCAGATATGGGCACTGTTATTTTTATGTACATGTATCTACCTCTAAATTTCACTCAGTATAAATATATGCGTGACCCTGGTCTTTCTCTTTTTTTCTCTTCTCTTCCCACCTTCTCCCCTTACATCACCCCACACCTCAGACCCCCACACCCCCCCAATGTACAAGTGCCCTTATCTGATGAGGGTTTTTTTAGGTTTTGTGCCATTATTTTCAAGATTGCGCTAACTGTATTTGTGATGGAGTTCTTTTACACTTTGCATTTAGCTATGAGTGTGATATAGGCACGGTCCATGTTAAAAAACACAGAGTAACACCAATGAATTTAGTAATTAGACAATCTGAGTTTAATCACGTTACTCAAAAAATTGAACATGTAGCTTTACCACAGGAATCCACCTGAGAAACTAACCAGGTTTTGCCTTTAAGTGGAAAGAAAGTGAAGCTTATTCAAACCTGATCAATTCAGATCTTGAGATTATTTCAAAAGAAGGCTTCCATCTTCCTGTCAATGTAAATCAACAGTTGTTTTCTTGAAGAGTTGCTTATTTGATCAAGTCCAGAATGCGTCTGACACACCTGGATCGAGAAACCAGCCGCTGACTACAATGAAAGGATTACCATCTACCCAAAGAAATACAGGTCAGAGATGATATGGGCTATTTGGACTCCCAGTACAAGTCAAAGGATACTTTGGGATCAGTGGGATGTATGATCTGACTGCCATACAGACAGTGTTTTAACCACCATAGCAAATACTCCTGTGAATTTTTTTTTGGTACCAGGTGTTTTTAGGTTACAAGCTTAAGTACTAAGGTGTCACTACCTGAGAGGAGCAGCAGATCTTTCTGAGGTATCAAGTCTGAAGGAAGCTGTGGTGTTAAGGCATTATCGGAATCTGATCCAGGAAGTTTATTCTACAGGCAAGTATCTCCACATTGGAGAGGAGGTCTTTGCCTGCAGAGAATGGCCACTTGTAGGGGAGAAAAGTGGTCCCGCATTCAAAAGTTGGGAGAATCTCCTCAAAAACAGCAACCAGAGTGCCCAGGCCCAGAGAATGATTCCTCCACTAGCAGCACACTCCTGTAGTTTGCCTGCAGCAATTTGCAGCCTTCCCCCCTTCAAGATCCAGAGATCCCTCGCTCCTCAGAAAGTTTGTGTATACCCAGCATGAATAAAAAGACCTACCTCACAGAAGACTGGTTGCAAGTTATGATATTTGAAGTCTATCATGCCTTGCTTAAAGAGGAAACTCCTGGAAATGAAGAGACTTTTCTGTCCAAAGGCATAATTAACCAATCTATTTACCTCTAGGTATATAATTAATGACTGATCAAGGCTGAATGTGCCATATGCTGTAAAAAATAAATAAATAAATAAAGTACTGACTGAACATGTTGGTTTCAGTCTTGCAGGCTAAGCAGCAAGAAAGAATTGCAGAGTTGTTTCTGTTCTCCTCTGCTTTATTTATGGAGGGACATGGAAAGTGGTGACCTAGTTTCAAAGGAATTTTATCTCAAATGACTCCTGCCTCATGTTATACAAGACATAAATGCACAAGAAGGAAAAGACACTTGCACAAGCATTCACAAAACAGCTGGGTCACACATCTGTGTAAATGAACAAGAAATCAGCAAGAAAAAGAAAATTACTACAGGTAACATGGTTCAGCTTCCCAGGGTCAGAAAATTGTCTCTCGCAGCAGTCTAGACACCTTCAGCTTTAGAAAACCAAGAGTACTGATGAGGTATCTCAGTAAAGCACACAAGGATGAGGAAGAATGAAAGATACTTTCATGTAATGGAAAAGATTAAAGTCTGCTAGGCAGGCAGCAGTAAAGAAGCACTGACAAGCACTTCACTAGAGACAATTCATAAAGCCAGGATTTGCTTTAATGAAATGTGAAGAAGGAAGAACTTTGTACATGTACAAAAGCGGTAAGAACAAAATCAGTCAAGAAATGGAAATACATTGATCACTTTCCCATCTTCGGTCTCAATTTTCTCATAAACCCATTTCCTATTGCAGCGGCATTCTGCTCCACATTTTTTTGAATTGCATTTGGAGCAAGGATAGAAGCAACCCATGCAGGTCTCTTCCAGGCAATCACACAAATCAAAGTTATTACAAAGCAGTCTGCCATGCCTGTCATACTTCTTTGCAGGTCTGCAAAAGAGAAGAAAAAGTGATTCTCACAGAATGTTTCAATATGTACAAAGACTTAACCAAACAAATGTGGAAAACATCTGTCCAGGAACAAATATTTTCTCTTTAACAACCTCGCATCATAATGAAATACCAGCATTACATCCTAATTGCGACAGCTACTGTTATTAAAAATGAAAGTATACTAAGGAAGTAAATCAAAGCTCTCTCAAGTCACACAGAAAGCTTGTTTTCCCAACACAGCTTTCATGTGTAATAAGAAATTTTGCTGCAAAATATTAATGCTTTTATTAGTTTAATTTATATTCAGTAAAGAGCATACCAGCCATTTTTTAAAATTAAAATATGTAACAAATTAGCACATCTTACTTGGGCTTCTTAAAAACCACTTGTTTCATCTGCGACATGCATGCTTTCTTTTTCTGCTCTCTAGTTTCAGGATTGAAGTCAGCTACCTGAGGTCCTGGATTTTGAAAGGCTAAGGATTTTAATTGTTTCTCAAGTTGCTGATAGAAATAAACAAGAGAAAGATTAGAATCAGTGCAACAGATATTTATTAACTGCCAAATGTCCTCCTGGCTTTCAAATTATGTTAAATTCATATTCTTGATAACTCAAAACAGCACAGGTAGGAAAGAGAAGCAAAACTCCATCTTAATTAGGATCACGTTGTTTGAAATGCTTTCCTGTCTGTTATTTGAGTATTCCTTTGCCCAGCTGTATATCCTGACAGGAGAGGAAAAACCATGACTCTGTGTACGTGTGACTGGTACAGTGGCATGAAGTTTGAAAGTCGTCTTGTGGGAGACATTGTCATGTATTTTTTTCTGCAATTTTATCCATAATGTAAAGACAAGTGTTTGAGATTATAAGCATCGCAACTGGATTTGCCTGTATCTTAACTGTTCTCTCTGATGCCTAGAAACCATCTTTGTCCAAACAATATAGAGGTCATAGAAATGACTGGCAGAGCAACTACTGCATGAAGGGAGCATTTGCACAAATCAGAAGCATGAAAAAATACAGACAAAAATAAGGAAGCTAAACTGAGCTGAGATTTTGTGAAACTGGAGGGAGAATATTCTTGCCTATTTTACGGAATTCATATTTGTAATTAGCTAAAACTGCTGAATAGTTCTGGAAGCTAGAACATCAGGTCTCTGTATTGCCATTCCACGCAGCCAGTGTATGTTGACAGTCATGTCTAAAGTCAATGCAAAGAAACATGAGCCTTGTGTCAAATAATTTCTCTTTGGGCAGTGACTGTGGACATCAAACATACACTTGTAATTCACTATGCAATGGCACAAACATACATGCAGACTTATCTTTTCTCCTCTTTGGTAAATGGAGCTGATTTGCTACCCCTCAGCTTCCCCAGAGTGTGTCATCCCTTTCAGGGTCCACAGTGATTTTTCACAAACAAGTATCACCTTCATTGCTTCTCATGGGGAAAAGAGTGGCAGTTCAGTCCAATCTGCTGATACAGTGATTTAGAAATACACACTTGAAGTCACTTGAGTGTACTTGTTTACAATGTAGTTGATGCCATGCGTCTTTCAGTTGCATCTTCCTGAAAACCTGTATAGGGCAATCTCATGCACCTACGCTATTCAGACATTTCTTTTGCTTTTGAGTACAGGGGAGAAGTGCAGAAGATATGCTTCAGCTTCATCATTGTTCACAATCACAAATTATGCCATTTTAAGTTGAAACATATAATAAACTATGGAGACAGTCCTTCCTCAAAGAGTACTCTCTTATTTCGCCACTTACTGCATCACTGAACTCAGAAGTGTTCTTAGCCCTCTAAATCACTGCAAACTTGACTCATTTCACTGTTGTTATTACTGATATTTCCCTATTGACTCTAGGATTTTATTTCTGTAATTATGTAAGAAACTGAAGGCAATAAGTATCTTGATAATAAAATGGTACTGACAAAGTCATACCAGTTGTTTTTGTGTTACTGAACCATCCTTCTCAGGAGAGATATTTCCTTCTTCAGATGTTTCCTGGGCAGAATTGCTTTTCTTGCAGTCTTCTTCTGTGAGATCACTCATTTTTGGCCACCCTTGTGAAATACATACATACGTATGTTAAGACATACACAGAAGTGTTGAGATCCACAGATTTTTAAGTGAAAGTTTTGAGATAAGCAGGTGATATCCATATTAGGCTTTATGTATTCTTAACCAACAGCAAATGCAGAACAAATGTTGCTCAGTATCAGCCTCGATTAAACTGTATTAAAATAATGTAACATATAACAAAAGCTGTATCACCAAAGCCACTGTACAATTGGTTAAGCAAACCTCGGAAAATCTCTAGTGTTTAAATAACACAAAACCTGAAAGAAATGCTGTCATCTGTGATTCTGTAGCTGACACTGCTTCACCGCATTGCCAGCCTTAACGTGAAGGTGAGAAACAGTATTTTCACAGAACCCGTTAAGAGCAATTGCGGACGGGCGGTGGAAAACGGCGCGCAGGAGCAGTCATTTCGCTTACCAGCAGGCGACACTGTTGTCCTAGCTGCCGTTCTTTTTGCGAGCCTCCGAAAAAGAGCGGCTGCGGCGGCGTTGGGGAAGCAAGAGGGGTCTGGCCATATTCTCCGACATTATTTATAGCCGCCCAAAGCTCGTGTGTCAGAGCTGTGGCAACGAGGCTGCTCCCCACAGATTCACAATTTTCTTTCTCAGAATTTCAACCAGTGGGCTTAAAGTAAATTTCTTAGCTTTTACATCTCAGTCCTGAAACATTTTGTGTATAAATAGAATGTGTAAATTCTAAGATTAATGGGAGAAAAAAAGAAAAGAGAAAAGAAAAGAAAAGAAAAGAAAAGAAAAGAAAAGAAAAGAAAAGAAAAGAAAAGAAAAGAAAAGAAAAGAAAAGGAGAAAAGAAAAGAGAAGATAATCACTCACTCTATTAACAAAGGACCGGGGGAAGACTTTGAGTTCTGCAAGTCAGTCCTACAAAGGCCATCCATGACCTCTCCGCAGCCACACAGGATGGTGGTAGCGACTGTTCAGGATGGATTCACCTACTTATAACCCATCTTGTGAAGCTTCTTAGTTTAAACTTTTTATGTAATATGTGCGGTGCTGGTGCCTTCAGACTTCTACCCCAAACACCGCCAGAAGTATTTAAGTTTTTTTGGAGTTCCCTCAACCCTTCCCCAGCCGCTGCCCGGTCTCTCCCATTGCCTCTCGAAGGTAGTGCAGTTGTCTCTGTCAGGTTACCCTGCACTTTAGGATTGTTACCCAAACACTGTTCCAAAGATGATCTTCATTTCACCACTGCCAAAGGACCAGCAGAAGAGGAGAAGCAGGAGAGGAGTGCAGGCCTTCAGTGTCTTCTCTTGCAGCCCCTCCCTGCAAGGTGCCAGTCAAAGTGCGAACAACAATGAGAAGAGACCTTGTAGTAACAGGAGGGGATGCTTCTTTTTAGAGGTGAGAAAAATAATCTTCAGACAGGGTTTCCCTTTCCTCTTCAGTGACTTCAAGAAAGACTGAAGATTGTAACAGTTTAGTCCTGGGACTTGAGCATCTTTCTATAAAAGCATTATAAAAACATTATACTATTACCATGCAATTAGTATTTGTTATATGGGGGAGCCTGCTTTCCCACTGGAAATCTGCTATGGGCCCACAAATAACACAAAAATGAAGGCCGCTGCTCCAGAGAAAGTGAGTATTGCTTTTCATTTCCATTCAAGTTGAATTCCTGATAAGGATTTGCTTCTGACACCTCCTCTTATGTCCAAACCATACATCCAGCATTGTTAAAGCATTTCATGAGTATGTGAGTATGCATGACCACCATCCATGCCTGGTTTATTACAGTGTACAGGGTTCAGGAGCAGAACAGCCATCAGGAGCTACCAGTGTAAGCATGCAGAATTTCCATGTGTCCTCTGGTGGTGTAAATATTTGACTTCTTTGGCAACTAGGTCCAGATAACTACCAGTTATCTGCAGCCAAGTGCGCAAAAATCAGAAAGCCACTTTTTAAATACTGGCAGAAAAGGTATAAGCATCTTGTTCCAAATGTGTTTCAAATGCCCTTGCGCCTCAGTGGAAGTGCCCCACACAGAAAACGTTTCACATTTCTGTCTCCATCTGTATTGTAAAGTGTTAAATTTTAATCTTCAGGACAAATACTCAAAAAGGAGGCAGAGTGTGACAAGGAGACTATGCAACATTCGGAAATTGGTGAGATTCACAGGACTGATTAGCCTCCACTGCATGTTCGGAAGGGAAGTAAGAGAACAAGGGAGACTTCGAGATTTACACATCCACAAAACCTAGTTAGCCAAAGTGAAGTATTCTTGGCCATAAAGCAGATTTTTTTCATCTACTACTTTTATCTGGCCATAGTGATAATTCAGGAACAATGCATTGTTGCATAGCCACTTCCATAAAAATTTCAATTCTGCGAATAACCATCAATTGCATTGTTCCTCCAATAAACCCTGTGTTCTCCCACACCTTCTAAATACAGCACATACTTCCTGTAGGCTCTGATCCACATTTTAACATCCCACCATGGCCATAGTGTATGGCCAAGAATTTGCAATTTCAGCACAGATCACTGGCACAGCTGACAAGGCTAAAAGCATATTAAGGGAGGAAGAGAATCAGAGCCTGTATTATATTAAAAGAGACTTGGTCTTACCCAAGAGACAGATGTTTCTGCCCAGAGAACAGTTTCAGAAGATGCTGGGATTTGGAAGGAACAGCATTTGTTTATGATTTTCATAAGAGGAATATTTTCCTGTATCTGCTCTTTCAAGAATTTAGTATTCCTATTATGATCCTTGCAGATAGCACTGCTGAATATTTCAACTGGTGCAAAACATGATGAGCAGCATTTCAGATACTTCTGGCTGCTTGATCTCAGCAGCCTAAACCTAATACCTCTGCAGAGCTTGCCAGAGTGAATGCACATTGTTTTCAAGTTCTGTTTGTTCATCCCATTGGAAACTTTCTGGCTGAGATCTATAAGTATGTTCATCACCAACACCAGGGCAAAACACAATGCTGTCCCTACAGCTTTAATCCCTCTCTGCCCACACAGATTAGACTGACCCATTGCAACAGTCCCATGTTCATCATAGCCTAGTTCTGCAGAGAAGTCAGTGGGCTCAGAAACCAGCAGTCAGGCTTGCAACACATTCTAGTGTGCATCTTGAAATCTCTATACAGCATCTGATGCCAGCCAAATTAAGACTGAGAATAAATTAACCTTTCTTAGGATGAAGTATGGACTGAGCTGTAAAGATGTGGAAAGGCCACTCACCAGCTAGACCAACCATGCCTTCTCTCATAGCCCTAAATGTGCCATGTGTGGTCAGAAGATGGCCTTGAAGCCAGGTGGAGCCACAGACAAGGCGAAGAAATAGGTCTCATCTCTTGTAACTCAGATTGTTTCACAGAAATCTGCAACATGGTGACAGAGCAATGGCCCATTCTGTGACAGGAGCCTGGAGGAACAAATGCTGCCCTCCCCCAGTAAAATGAAACAAATCCTCATGAATTTTCCCTCACAAACCCAGAGCTTTTCTGCCATATCTGGAAGTGAGGGATTCTCTGGCTTGAAATCTATTACAATTATAAAATCATGTGCATCTTCTGGTTGTCATGCAATAGGAAGAAGTGATCTGCCAAACTTACCTCCTGAAAACCTGCAGTTCTGAAGGGCTTATGTTCAGAGCAGACAGCAAGAGAGAAAGGAGGTTCTCCAGAATTTTAAATTGCACTTGCCAAAGGAAACGGCTGGCACAGTTTAAGTTTTTTGCTGCACAATTTCTCTAGTAGAGGAAGTACGACATCAGCCCTAGAGCAAATGAAACAGAAGACAATCAATCAAAATAGTGCTCCCCAGAGAAGGAGGCTGGAAAAAGTGCCAGGTAACTATCTTAAAGGACTTCACACTTTCTGCCTTATTAATTATGGCTTTGAAATAGTACAAAGAGTAGAAAAAGAGAAATAATATAAACTGGGATGAGAGTCCTCATTTATTACTTGCACCCATGGTATGTTCACAGAGCAAATGTATACTTCTTACAGCTTTCTTTTCCTTGAAGCTAAGTAAACAAAAAAAAAAAAAAAACAATTGTCATAACTACTGTATTGTACAAAAATTAAGATTTTTTTTTTTTTTTTAATAGCATGGATGTAATGAAGGAATATTTTACCACGTCAGACAAATATTTTGGATTCTATTCACCATCTCCAACCATCTCCTAGCTCAAGTGACAATGCAACCTCACCATTCAGGTTGCTGTCTTTCAGGATTGTTTCACTAGTGCAGACAACTCAGGCTCTTCCTGATACCTCTGCATGCCAGTTTCCAGCATGCTGCAATCACTTACAGCTTTCATTACTCTTTAGAACACAGCTAAATATTAATAAACATCCTGTAGTGATTTAAGCCCAGCTGGTAACTCAGCACCTCACACGTCTTTGCTCACTGTCCGCTCTGGGTGGGGTGGGGAGGAGAATTGAAAGAATGTAAACCCCACAGGTTGAGAAAAGCACAGTCCAATAACTGAAGTATAATACAAAACTACTGCTACTACTACTACTAATAAGGGAAATAACAAGGGGAGAGAATATAAAATTAAAAAGGGAAAGAGATTAAAAAAAAAAAGGGAAATAAAAAAAAAGACAACAGACAACTGATGCACAATACAATTGCTCACCATCTGCCAACCAGTACGCAGCCTGACCCGAGCAGTTTATCTCGGCCTTCCAGGTGATTCCCCCCAGTTTATGTACTGGGCATGATGTCCTGTAGTATGGAATACCCCTTTGACTAGTTTTGGTCAAGTGTTCTGTTCCTCATCCCTCCTGGCTTCTTGAGCTCACTAGCAGAGCATGAGAGAATGAAAAGTCCTTGACCACAGTAAGTGCTGCTCAGCATTAACTAAAACACTGGTGTGTTATCAGCATTGTTCTCAGACTAAAGCCAAAACACAGCACTGTACCAGCTACTAGGAAGAAAAATAACTATTACAACTGAACGCATGACTAGGAAGAAAAATAACTGTTACAACTGAACCCAGGACACATAGAATCATAGAATCATAGAACAGTTATGGTTGGAAAGGACCTTAAGATCATCTAGTTGCAACCCCCCCTGCCATGGGCAGGGGCACCTCACACTAAACTGTGTCACCCAAGGCACTGTCCAGCCTGGCCTTTCACGTCTTATAAATACTCCCGTTGTTCTTAGACAAATAGTCTAGCATGTCTAACATCCATCCATTGTCTGGGGCATTACACAAACCACTCTGAGGGCAAGTAAACTTACTATTTACCATACTATTTTCTTTCACTCGAAACACTTTTAAAACCAAAAGCTGATGTGACATTCTAGCAGCAGACCTTAGCTAGGTGATTTAAATGCTACTACGTATACCTCATTTTGTTTCACAAACTGTTTTCTTGTTGTGAAAATCAAACAGGAATGTCTCAAGGGGAAAAAAAAAAAAAAAAAAATCCTGTTTTTCTGATTGTGAAAATCAAACAGGAATGTCTCAAGGGGGAAAAGAAAAAAATCAATCTCCAAGGTACTCATACAATAGCAAGCCACAAACAAAAACAACCTACAAACTACGTAATGAAGAAAATTGAATTAATGCTATAAATACAAAATTTACAATTAAACAAGCCTACACTTGATACCTATTTTTCTTCCATTTTGCTAATACTTACACCGATGTATCTCAACTTTTTCTTTATTGTTTGTGCATGAGTTATATTTGTTTATCATGGCATGCATGATAGCATGAAGCCTGCTTTCTCCTCAGAATAGTTTTTAGTGAGTGGATGTTAGGCTACAAATAAGTGAGGATGTACAAGTAAGATTAAAATCTTAGGTGACATTTAGAGACATTGATTCTGGTGGTTAAACTCCTAAATGGTTCCTCCAGGAACCAGACTTCCCCACCATGAGCATGCGACTGTAAATACACCTCCAGATACATGATACAATTGTACCTAAGGGGCTTGTGTCGAGAAAAACAAAGAAATTGTTAGAAAGATTTCTTCTAAGCTTCCTGCCCATCATCCAACGTTAAGTTGCTTGCTCCTTGTACACCTCGGTGTTATCTGCCGTGCAGTGCACTCAGTAGCAGCCTGCAGCCAGCACAAACAGGGCAGCTGAAGAGGGGGAAAAATGCGGCTTCCAGTATTAAAAACTAACGTTTAATGTTCTTATCCCACCGGGAAACAGTTCCCTGGAGGACTACGATTTCTTTGTTTAACATAACACAGAGTAAGGTCTTAGAGGTGTTCCTCTTACAGACAAATCATTTTCCACTTTTCCTCATCCTCCCAACACCCATTTTTTAATAAAGTGCCAGGTTTATCGGGTGTTTCCACCTCTGGATTTTTCCTTTCTGAATTTTCAAATCAGCAACAGCCGAGGATGAGGAGGGGAGGGAACTGACAGGGAGCATATGGAAAGCAGGTGGATAATTCGGATAGTTACACTGGCAGAGGTGCCAAGGGAAGAGGCTGTGAAACGTTTGTGGGAGACACGCGGGGAGAGCAAAACACCTATCTCCAGAGAAGTCTGTCAGTCCTCCTGGTCGACCAGCCCGGCGCCCCAGCTGCTTACAGACCACCTCATGGCTTACTTAGCGATGAGTCTTCCACACAGGCAAAAGACATCAAAAAGAGCCGCTTTCTCCTATCCACCGCTCTGTTACCGAGCCTGAGGACCGAGGCGCGATGCTGCTGTCGTTACCGCGGCTGGCTCCAGGTGGGGCGGCCTCAACAGCGGCCCCCCCTCTGCCCCGGCCCCTGTGCCGGTTTTGTCCCTGCCCATGTTCCCGCCCCTCAGCGGCTCGGTGGCCGAGGGTCCTGCCTGCTCTGTCTCGGTCCTTGCTGCTGGATGTAGGGTATAACTACGGCCCTTCCTCAGCCTCTGCGTTCCGCCCGAACCGGCTGCGGCGCTGTGAGGAGCCGAGAGGCCCGTGCCGGTCGCGGTGCTACAATCAGCTGTGGGACACCCCGAGCCTCTCGGCCAGGCTGGCGGCGCCCTGGAAGCGCCAGCTAGCGAGGGACTAAAATGCCGGCGGGCGGAGGGGCTAGGGAAAGAAACACAGAGCGAGAAGCAGCAGTGCGAGAGCAGGGCCAGCGAGGCAGGCGGGCAGGGAGCTGCGGCCCCTGGACGGGACGGTGGTGGAGCAGGTGGACGTGCACTGGGGGAACTGCGGTCTGTGGAAGGGACCCCGCGATGGGGCGAGATGGAACATGGCGAGGATGGAACGAGAGGAGCGGTTGGATTACCTCAACTGTCATTGCTCCTGAGGGGCCACGGCCTGATCTCAACCCATGTTACTCCTCCTCTCTGGGCTGCTCGTGAGGAGGAGATGGAGCAGGGTGTGAAGATGAGCCTAGTAAAACACGAGGGTGACGGGAAGGTGGTGGTTTATTTTTGGTTGTGTTTCTTGCTCCCCGAGTTTACTTTAATTGGCAGTGAATCAAAGTAATTTCCCCAAGGAAATCTGTTTTGCTCATGATGTTAACTGATAAGTGATCTCCCTGGCTTTAACACGAGTAATTTTCTCCCCAGCCAGGTAAGGTCAGCCCACCATCACTGATAGGTCCCTGCCTCAGAGAACATCCCATCACAAAGAATGATAATCACAAAAGATCTCAGTGCCTTGTAATACCAAGTTAAAACACAGAATTGATCACTAACAAAGATGCAGTTAGCAAGCATCAAGGAGTAACCCTGAGATGTGTCCCCACTCAAGGGGAGATCACCACTATTTAGTAAGCTGCTTAGCAGGGAGTGCTCAAAGAAAGCTCACTTAGCCTGTCATATTTACGGAAGAAAGTGAGCCAGCTGGCTCCCAGAGAAATTCTGTGCAATGGGAAAGACATACATGGCACTCCTTGTCCTCACAACCTCCCTTGTTCCTAGACAAATGAGCCTTGAAAGAACCACTTTCCTTTGTATGAATCACACGGTCAGTGTTCAGTTTGCAAGTTCGTATGCAGCAATGCTCAACATGTCACATGTTCCTGGGGGGGCTTTCAGAGAACAGGTTGGAGTGAGAGAAGGTCTTGGCCCGGCTATGTGCCAGCCCTTTCCTGCCTTTGGGACCTGCATCACGCTACCACTGATCTGGCCAAGGAGTTGGGTCCAGCCATCACTCTCCTGAACCTCTGGGCTAAGGGATCCACATACAACAGCTCTTTTTGTCCTTTCTGAATCACTGTGCAACAGGAATGCATTGAAACCACATCTCTGTTCATTTGTGGCACTTTTAGACTGTTCTCTTTTCCCTACCCCATGCTCACCCTTCCAGGACTTGAAACAACACTGAAAGGAGCAGGCAGTTCCACTTGCCTCATCCATGTGTGCCATCAGTGAAGCCAGGTGGCATGTGTCTTGCACCTTGACCACCCAGGCACCACAATCAGATGCTTTCTCCTAACCTGTCTGGGAGGCTCCTTGTGATGCCAGAGAGTGAGGTGGCAGGGCAGCTTGGCTGTGAGGTGCAGAGGAGCAGTTTGCTGGTGCTGTTGGATCTTGGATTAAACACCACTGAAGTCTCTCTTCCTAGTGGGAAGAGCTTGGCTTGCAGGGAAACTGCATGGACAGTGCATGGCAACAGGACATGGGATTTCTTAGGGCCAGCCATGGCATTTGGAGGGAAGCTGGAAGCTGTATGCTATGGGGCAGCTGGTGATGGTGACTGCAGCAGAGACTGCCAGGATGCATTGATCAGCACTGTCAGGGTTTAGGCAGTGGGAGCTATTGATGGGTCAGGAACACTCTGTGCCCTCCAAGCCAGCTCAGAAATGGACAAAGCCAGCCCAGAGTAGTACAGAGGCAGGAGGAAATGATGGAAACTGAAGGAAACATGTGGAACATGTTGGGAACACAGCTGGAGATACACACTTGGGAGATGGGGCTTGATGTCAGAGGAAGGATGCCCCCCAGGAAACTGCAGCCCATGGGCAACTCATGCCAAGGCAGGGACACTGGTGAGGAACTGCAGATGACCAGCACTGAGGCAGGGGCACACCTGAGAAAATACCAACCCTGTTCTAAATGAACAACACAGGATCCAAAAAAATCCCCTTTTCTTTGGGGAAAGGAAGTAAGGCAAGCAGTGCACTTAGGAGACTGAACTTTTCCCTCTTTACACTATTCTCCTCATCTCTTGGATCTTACCTTGCTCCTGCAGCTTCCCTCAGTTGCTCATCCTGTTCCCAGATATGCTCGTTTGCTCTCATCCTGTCTCTACTTTGTACCCCTGGTCCTCTCAGCTATTTTCATCCTCCCTTCCCAACTATTCTGGACTAAACTTCCTGTAGCACGGTTTTACCCTTAAGCCCAGTAGGTGCAAACCATTTCCTTCCACTGATGAGTAACCACTCCACATTTCCCTGTGGTCCTAATGCTGCCCCACTCCTTCCACTGCACAATCTCTTCTCCATTCCTGATAGCTCCAGAGTCACCTGCCCTGTCATGCATGCAGACTGTAAAGGCAAAACAAATGTAACTTTTTGATTTCCTCACTGTCAAGGCAGAGAACAGGACTCAAGTAAAACAGCTGGCCTTTCCCCATCATACATATTTTTGTTTTCCTCCTCAGTCTACTAAATGCACACTGCCTCTCATTGGAAATTGTCATCACAATTACATGCCCCATAGCAGCTTCACAGTCTAAGTACTGTAAAAGCTTATTTTCTGGAGTCCATCCATGTCCTCATACTAATTTTTGATAAACTTTCTTTTACTGCAACTCCACTTGCAATAAAGCAGCTTTCCCACCTTTCCCTGGATTCCCCCTATGCCTGTCTCCTTCCCTTGCTGCACCTCCCATCTGTCACTCTCCAGACCTCTATGTTCAACTTGTACTCAACAGCTGCAAGAACTGCCATTGAATAGCTGCCAGTATTACATGCAATCAAGTGCAAAATGTGTGGACTCTGGAAGCAAGAGTGATTCAGATCTGCTCCTACTCAGGCAGCTTACATAGCAATCACCTTCACCATTTGCCGCTGCCATGAAAACTGCTGCTATTCTGCAGTACAGAATGTCAGCCAAGAGGCATGCATTAGTTAGGAACCATTATTTGAAAATAATTTCTTATTTAAAATTGTTTTACTCGTTATTTACATATTGGCATTTGTAACTAAAGAGTTTTCTTTTGGTAGAAAGAAGAAAAATATAAAAAAAAATAAGGAAAAGTAGTTGGAAAGGAAGAGTGGTTACTCATGGTTGGAAAGAAATGGTTTAGACCTATTGAGCTTAGGAGTAAAATGTTATGGGAATTTTAGTCCATAAATCCTGTAATAATGACTTTTGAGCTTTGATAGCCCATCTGATGAGACATGCAGTCAGAGATTAACTGGTGTTAAGTCAGGAAATGCTGAAGCAAAACCTCCCTAATTCGTCACAGCCTCGATGAATTCCTATGCTTTCTGAATCGGCTTGACAAGGACTGTCAAGAATACCCTTAACTGGATCAAATGCTAAAGAGGTCAGAAGATTCCATCAAAACGTGGCTTCACCAGTTGGTAATTCCCATAAAGGGAGCCTCTGAGAGTCTCAAAATAGTTACCATTTTTCTCTGCAGCCATATGGGAGCAGAGGAGATTCATTGCAGCCAACATGGCAATGTTTTCCTTAAATGTATTTCGAGGCTGCCAGTGAAAAAATCTTTCTATTAACAAGGCTGCGTTTTATTCCTTCTCTCCTCACAGTGTGGTACTCTTTAACTTCTTGGGTTTCATGCATTCCAGGAAACTTTGTTTTCTATGTTAACCTGAGCACCAGTAATTTTGGCATAATACTGTTACTCCGCAGGTAAATAAATTGCATGGACTAAGGATCGCATACTTCTTCAACCACAAGATATTACGGTTTGCTGATACTGATAGACTGAATTCTGTCTGTCATCATGCAAAAAGCAAGATGATTAACCCTGTGTCTACATCAGAGAGCAGTTCAGTGCAGTAAGAACTTGGTGATGCTCCAAAGGTTTTAGTTTAGACTAGTTGCATTCTAGTGCCACAGGCAAATGACCATCAAATAGTGGTGTCTATCAGTTGCACACACAGGAGCTCATAATCTCTTAGATAAATTTTATACAAAAAGAATACACTTCAGCCCACTCCAAGACTGTCCTGGGGGTTGAATCGTGCTAAACAGAGACACCTGGGAGGATCTCTTCAAAAGCACATTACTAATGAAACACAAATGTGAATGTAAACAGTACATTGTAAATGTACATGGTAGGTACAGATCTGCTAAGGAAAAATACAGTTTGAAGGACAAGGCATTCATTTATTACCATTAAAATTTGAGGTTTCTTCAGTCCTTTCCTCCCTACAGCTCTGGAACCATTCTGAAACTTCATGGCACTGTTCTGAATTAGTGTCTACTTAGCAAGTTACAAACACAGAATTGGGGAGAGGCAGATTAAATGACTTGCCCAAGATCACAGTACAAATCATAAGCAAAACAAAGTATGAAACTTTTCCAGCTTCCTCATGTGTTTTTGCCACAAATTTGTACCATACTTTCCATTTTGATATACAGAAAAAGGCAAAGGATTTAGGACTAAATCTGTATGTTAGATTGTTATTAGCAATATATCCTTACTACCAACTCATCCAGTAGGAAATAAATTTAGTCACAATATGAAGATACACCTCTCATTTATTTTGCTGAATATTTACTTTGTGAATTATTTTACCCTTACTTTCTAGTTGGGAAGAAAACCACAGGACTCAATGTGTTTTATCTTTAATTATATCTTGAAATGAATACCAAAATTCTAGTGAATCACTCTGTAAAATATACTGAAAATTGTTCTCCATATCAATCATCCAGATTTTTCTGTAACCACTTGGCAACTTTGATTAGCAGTTTTCTCCTTTCCATATTTTCAGTTTTTGTGAGCTCCAGTAGTAGAGTAGTAGCCACTCTCTCATCCTCTTCCAGTGTAGCATTATAAAAAGCCTGCAACTGAAGAAATAAACACATGAGCTTGGTTCCTGTAACTTCACATGCAGCAAGCAACTGTGTACCTGACAGGTGAGTTAGGAGTGCACAGAAAATGGAGAGACTAAACAGGGGATGGGGTGAGCTTACTGATTTGCAAATCCTTTCAAATGCAGCCAACTTAACTAGTAGTAATGGCAACACACAGTGTCTAGGACTGCTTGGATAACAGAATCCTCTTGTGCTGCCTGTTCTACAATCACAGAACAAGAAATCTTTCCTATCAGCCTAATGAGCAGAAGACAAGAGACCTTAATAACAAAGAAACATACGCCGGGAGTGGGAAATGAACAGTGAGAGAAATTATATTGATGTCAGCACAATAACCAGCAATCTGATAAGAGAGCAGCCCAACTTTTGGTGTATGATCATGGCAAAGGTGATCTCTACGGGCAGATTTTAAAGAGGAAAACAAGACAGCTTTTGATAATATTTATTGGGTCTCAGTTCCAGATCTGCAGGTTGATGTAAAGGCTGGCACTGCTATTGCTCTTACCATCCCTGGGAGTTAACTTGTGCCTAAAGAAGAAAAAATAAAAATTTACAGTTCATGAATGTTGAAGAGCTATTTCTTTAGGAGCTAACTCTCAGAATTGCTCTCCTCATTAGCATTCCTTCTCAGGTACCTGCTGTATGCATGCATCACTCAACAGCAAAAAAAGGAAAGCAAAACTTTTCTTGCAATGACAAGATACTAGCTGGCAAGGTACTAGCTGCAATGACAAGATACTAGCTACGGGGCCGGCACAGGACGTGGATCACTCTCAGAGAGCACAAAAGTTGAGTTTTGAGGAAAGAAAACAGTATTTTTGCAAAAAAAATCTGAGAAGACTTGGACTGGAGGCAAAAGAGCAAGAAAAGAGTATGAAATAGATGGTGATTTGTCACAGGCAGTAATGGGGATTATTGCGTGGAACAAAATAAGACAGCCTAGAGCCACCTCACATAGATTTCCACCCTTCAGCAGGTTTCCCAAAGCTCATTCCCTTTTTTGAGATGTACAGCAGACCAATTAGAAAATACTGTTCATGGGCTTTTCTGGGCTGCCACACAGTGAAAAGGGAAGAACTGTATTACATGTGCAGGCCACTAGTTCAGCACACAGGCAGGCAACCTCTTACACTGTAGCCAAGCAGAGCAGGACAATGTCTATCACTTCGCAAAAGTGGACTTTCATGCCATGCTTGACAACCAAATGCACAAACAAACTGCAGGGCTTGGTTGCATGTTCACATGCTTATTTCTCAAATGAGGAAGTATGATTTTTCTCAATGTCTCAACACAGCACCATTGTACAATATATTGTTATTTCTTTAAAAAACAAGAGATTTAAAAACCTGTACTTACAAATTGGTAATAAAGTTAAAACTAACTCCTCTGATTTACCTCTTGGATCTGTACATCTGTATTGACAAATCTTCCCATGACTTTTAATACATCATGTAATAATTCCTTCCCGTACCTGTAACATTTAGATGGAGGTCCTTCAAACAGCATGTTAGCAAACATACCAAATTTTATCTCCTTTGAAAATATTCTCACTATTTACCATGCTGGTAATATCAACTAAGCTGAAGTTTGCAACTGTGTGCTCTTTTTTCCCCTCTTAAAGAAATTAACACTCAATTTAGACATTAAAGCAGGATGAAGCACGCTAATTACCCTTTATTTTTATTTCACAGGAAGATCTGGTATTCCTACTTTGGTGAAGTGAATTCTTTGGTTAAAATCGATAGTCTTTGTGAGCCTATACAGCCAAACTGAGCTAGAAAAGCTATACAGTATGATTCTAACAACTTGGCATTTCTGTTGGTATCTTGAGGACAACATATAAATTAACCCCCTCACTATTCTTTTAGTTTGAAAATAATGTGTCAGTTTCCCAGCAAATTTCTCACCGGTATGAAACACAGAAAAACTCTGTGAGGGAACAAACTGGTGCGACACAAATCTGCTACAACATGCCTTTTCTAGTGTTAGCAATAAAAATATACATTTGAAGGCTCCTAGGTTCTTGGCTACACTGACACTAATAACTGCTGATGGCCTCCTCTGCCACTGAAGACAGCAGGAATGTACTGTCAGAGCCCAGCTGCTTTTCACCATTGCCAAGGAGAGAGGGAGTCTTTGATCAGATATGAAAATACTTGCTTTGCTTGAGACAAGTAGCCCAAGTTCACCTGCAGTTTACCTGCATTAGTTCAGGGAGGATGGAGATGGATTAGGACTTAAGTCAGTGAATATTAACTGTAGTTGGTCTTTGTGGTGCTCACACACCTGTATGCTCCAATTCCCCGTCTGCCCATACTTTCTTTGAAGAAGAGGTTACAATCTTACTCCAGCATTTTACACACAAGCTTGTGAAATGCTAGTGGATAAACCCATTTCTAAATTCAGATTTTCCAGGAAATTTACATTTAAAAGCACTAAACCAGTCATGAACAGGCTGTTTTTTTAAGCATTATGTCTTCTCTGACATTAAGCCCTTAACAGAGTTGAATTCTCTGAAAACCCTCCTCTGCATACTTCAGGAATTGCATCAACTTTTACAAAAAAGACATCTCTGGAATGAAAATCTGCACCTGCATTTTACAGCTCAGACATAGAGATGGAGGAAGAAGCCAAAGAGCCACAGAAATAACCCAGAGCTGTTTGCTTACCATACCTTTCACTTAAAAGTGGCCAATTTTCTGTAACAAATTCCCAGGCTATACGGTGCCCAATATCCTTAGTCACTGCATATAAGATGATGACTGAAGTGTAATTGGCAGAAAATAGTGTATCACTGAGTCCATACTGCAAATATCTGTTAGAAAAGAAGGGAATAATTGTACCTATCACTTGTTTAACAGTGATGATCTGGAAATACTCAGTTCAGGAAAATTCCTGCTCCAACAAATACCACGATGTGGAAGGTTATACCAAAGTTGGTGTCAGTCTGAAATGTGTACTCAGCTTGGGTTTTGTCCTTCCATCAGTGAAATCTCCTGTTCTTACCCACTGACTCTTCACTCATCAGTAAAATTATATCAGGATATATGTTCTTTTCTTATCTGTGTTACAGATAGACAACCTCTCCACCAGACAACCCTGCTTTCTATATACAAAAAGATATACTTTGATCAAGGTCACCTGTAAAGTAACCACGACTCTTTGGCACAGCTCATGGCAGACAGCAGGATATCTTTATCTTCCTTTGTGGAATCAGTACAGTTATACATTTCCCATGCAAAATTCCATTCTTTATCACTTCCCACTGCAATACCATAGCAGCAGACCGTTCTTCTAATTAAAAAGGGAATTCTGCAAAGCAAAATATGATTAAGAGGTACTGTATTGTTGTAAAGTCAAAATCAACAATTAACCCATTAACTAAAAAAAAATATTTACAGCTAAAAGTTGCACAAGAAAGGAAATATAAAAAAGCAATCTAAATAAAGCCAGGAAATTTGATTGCTTTTTCAATGATTTAAATATTTTAAAAGCATGCAGTTTAAGGGAAAAAAAAAATGTTTTTTAGAACAGTTGGACCAAGCTATTTTGTGTATGTACAGTGTCAATGCCACTCTTTCACATTACAGTCTAGGACATGGATCACATCATTAGAGTGTATGGCTGCACATAGCACCACCCCAGACAAGCCTTTTCAAAGCTTCTCCAGTGAATGCATCCATAAGGAAGAACAATGTGCAGCACAAACAGAAACATAAAGGACATTTCTCCATGCAACAAGCAGCCTCTTGTTTCTCCCACACCAAGGGAGAGTCCTCAACATGCCCATTTTCATAACAGAATCTAAATGTGAATATTATCAGTGTAATACTCCATATGCAAAGGCTTGAACGGAAGATTTCTCCTGTGGCAATGATGTATCTCTGATATTAAGACAATGTCTGTGCTTTCCAGTGATAGCAATGTATTCTACTATGCAGGTTTCTAAAAACAGTTTAAATTAAAGACATTTTTAACTAATTCTCTGTAGGAGAATGAGCCCCATTGCTACAAATGAAGTATTTAACTTCCCAATGGCATGCTGTTAATCTGGTTAGCGTTACTTAAGCCCAAGATTGTAAGTAAGAGGTATAAAAACTACCTTCCATTAGGTCAGAAGAGAGATTTGGAAAAAGAGATAAGTTTCTGGTCACAAAACCTATTATTTAGGCCCCAAACTGGAAGCAGCACATTCAAATGTAAATGAAATTTGAGAAAAATTCCTTTGCATTTCAGTAGAGTATTCTAGAGAAACTGGGAATGATACCAGCCGAAAGAGGATATTATTCAGAGAGAAATCTATAGGACAGCAATCTTCAAAGCCAAGGCAGAGACATGTAAGTTATGAACTCTGGAAATTTAAAAGAACTACTGGAAAGGAGGGAGAGAATCAGGTGTTTTGCGTGGCAGACATCACTTGTTAAGAACTGAAAATGCAAAATACATGGATTTTGATTGTCTTTTTGTGCCTGAAGAATTTCACCGGCATAATAACTGAAAACACAGGCAATTTTTGTGTTTACTGGAAAAAATTAGTTTGGATTCATTTGCCTGAGTATGTGCTGGATTAGAAGGCATTTGTCACCAAGAATGACGGTTACCAATATTGAGAGAGTATGTCAAGGTAAAGAATAGTCCTATGAGAAATTCTTGTATGACAGATCTTATTTGAGTAAAAGGTCTAGTAATTTGTTTAATAATAATTTCGTAATGCTGCAGAAGGAGCCCATTGTAGGGTAATACAGGATAAAGCTGTTTTGGCTAAGTTACAGCTATTTATTTTGCTACTGCAGCTGTTCCAATAGTTTCATGAAAACACTGGTTGCTGAGTGTGAAGCTCTTGTGCGTGAAGAGCATATAGGCTCTCTATACCATTTGGCTGCAACTCTGATGTTCAGCATTCAAGGCAGGCTGTATGGGTACCCTACTACAGGACAGTGGTCTACTGGCTGGTAACACCTGTGGTGGTTTATGTTGTATAGCTCACAGAGGAAGTCCACTGTGGACCATAGAGAGACTTTGGAGCTTCAGGTTATATTAGATGAAGGGTGGGGCTTATTAATCTTGATATTTTTCCTGGGAGTTGTGTGGTTTTATATTGCTGGCCTGCCAGGATTCTGTTATTTCTGGATCTTGGGGAAGATACAAAAAGCTGCTGGGAAGAAAGGTAGATTTTTTTACATCATTTTCCTACAGCCAGTGCAGAGGTGACATAGTGATTTCTTAAGTTTTGAGGAAAATGGTAGCATATGGTTACCTTTAGTAAATAAGTAAAATGTACAGCAACATACTCCCTCCCTTTATAGACTAATTTCCTTCTCTCAAAAGAAGACAAGCCAGAAACAGCACCGCAGAGAATACATTAATTTAACTGGGTTCACTTCACTCCTATAAGCAAAAAAGAGTAAAACTGAAAAACTAGTTGGGAATCACGCTCTTGGCTTGTTTTTTCTATGTTACAGATAAAAATGCACCATATCAAGTTCAGTTAAGTTCTACCAGGAACTATTTGGAAATGTTCTGCTGAAAATGGGTCACCTTATCTGAAAGGGAAAAGCATCGTATGTGTGCAGTTCTGGTGTCCTCAACATAAGAAGGACATGGAATTGTCGGAGCAAGTCCAGAGGAGGGCCACGAGGATGATCAGGGGACTGGAGCAACTCCCATATGAAGATAGGATGAGAAAGTTGGGGCTGTTCAGCCTGGAGAAGAGAAGGCTGCGTGGAGACCTCATAGCAGCTTTCCAGTATCTGAAGGGGGCCTATAGGGATGTTGGGGGAGACTCTTTATTAGGGACTGTAGCAACAGGACCAGAGGTAAATAGGTTCAAATTAAAACAGGGGAAGTTCAGATTGAATATAAAGAAGTTCTTTACTGTGAGGGTGGTGAGGCACTGGAATGGGTTGCCCAAGGAAGTTGTGAATGCTCCACCCCTGGCAGTGTTCAAGGCCAGGCTGGACAGAGCCTTGGGTACATGGTCTACTATGAGCTGTCCCTGCCCATGGCAGGGGATTGGAACTAGATGATCTTAAGGTCCTTTCCAAGCAAAACCATTCTGTGATTTTATGTTTATATCCTTCCACAGACATGAAAATCCTGCTGGGTTCCACATGTGGTGGAACAGCTATAGTGTGATGTTATGAATTTTCCTCTCAGAAAGGAGAAAGTAAGAGCATCTATTCATAAAGTTTACTGTGCCCTATTCCTTTTCTATTCCAGCATATGAAAAGCTTCCTCTTTAAGTGAACAGAAACTATGATCTGTCACTTGAAACATAAGAAGTGTCATACTTCCTATGTTTTCTTCCTTTAAAACATGGGGATTTTTTTACACTTAATAAAATTCATAGTTGCATTTTCTTCCACACTTACAGCTATGTGAAGTGTGAGGGTGTAAAGTCCCTTTGAACGTATCTCAGTGCCAGGAAGGACAGTGAAATTAATCTTCTCCGTGTAATTTAAAACCAGCTCATCTGATACATTTCACAGACTTTTCAGCTCTTCAACTCTGACAAGGTATGTTGCTTTCCTCCAGGAAAAAAACATTTCAAATACTATTAATAGGGGAAGATTGGTGTCTGTTTTGAAAAGAGCCTGAGAATTCAGCATAGCATTGTTGCTTTTAGTATTGGATAGTAAGAATATTCTCTCTGGAACATAACAGCATGTTTTTAGGCTATTTGAACTTTTCAGCTTAACTGCAAAGTAAAATATGGGGTTTTTTATGATGATGATCACTGTGAAGCTATTTAAAAAACCACAAACATAAATGTTCAAATTCATTCTACTTAGCCAGCTACATATATAAACAGATGTATAAGTAAAAACTAAATATTTATTACAACAAATAAAAGTAATAATAAACTGAATATTCACTTACCAGTGCCAATACAATTTGACTATTGCATAGAAAAACATCAAAAGAAAGGGGGTGGAAAAGAGAATAAGAATTTCAGTACATCATAATTTTCTTTAACAATACTCATATAGAAAGCCTGCCCCTGGTAGAGCCCCTCGCAGAGCAGAAATCTGACCTCCAGGCTCCAGTATCAGCATAAGAACTGACAGTTGTTCCTAGCACCTCTTTACATGAACACAAAACATGCAAGGCACTTTGATGGGTTCACCATGGACAGATGCCTGTATCATACAGACATCATTTCACTCAGTATTTCTAAAAGAAGCTTAGAAACTGAGTTGGTATATGGTACACCTAAGGCTGTTCTGAAGCAAAGGGACTGGACAATATGTGATACTGGACATAATCTGATCACCTATTATGTGGCTTCATGGCAAAAAAACTGTATCCTCCAGCCTGTAAAGTCTATGAAAAAGCAGTAATTATAAAATCATCATGAAGTTTGGATCTGGGGAAGACAAGGAGGCTGGGGGGCAGAGCTAGGCATAAATTCTGTCTTTCTGGCAAGAAAGAAAAGCAGTGTACAGGCGCATTTCCCTTTCTGCTTCCCCTCTGTAAGAGCCCTTTAACTTCCCACCTCACTTACACATGCACACCTCTTAAGAGCACATCATCATTCTTACTTGTACTCAGGGTTGTCCATCCACTTTGCATACAGTTCAGATGACAGGTTCAAACAGTCTTGAAGACCCAGCCAGCACGCTGTTGCAAAAAGCTTTTCCAAATACACTCTTGAAGGGAAGCCAAAATATCAAGAATAAAAGATACATATTTTACGTTTGTAGTACCTGAACTGTGCTTGACTAGCACAGGTTCACAGTCACGGAATCAATCATTAGGACTGGAAGGGACCTTTGGAGATCATCTAGTCTAACCCTTCTGCCAAGCACGGCCACCTACAGCAGGGTACATAGGAATGTGGCTAAATGTGTTTTGGATATCTCCAGAAAAGGAGACACCACAACCCTCCTTGGGCAGCCTGTTCCAGTGCTCTGCCACCCTCAGTGCAAAGAGGTTCTTCCTCATTTTGAGGTTTCAGCCATTAACCCAGAAGAACCTCTACTAGAAACAGTTGAGGTTTAATGAAAAATAAGAATTCATAAATAAATAAATAAATAAACTACCAATAATAGTAGCTGCAGCATCAACATTCATGGACATTAATGAGATTATAAATGTAATACAATTTTTCTGGGTTTTTTGTTTTTTGTTGTTGTTGTTTGGTTGGTTTTTGTTTTGGGTGGTTTTTTTGTCATTTATATCCCCCTTGGGAGTTTTAAAAAATTAATTGCACCTAGTCCAAATCACTCTTACATTCAAGATTGTGGCTGCAGTGGCCTTGGAAAATGAAGCGTATTGAAGTTCTAGTGATTGATCCATAAATCACACCTAAAGTCTGTTGCTGTCAGGTTTTCACCAACTAGCAGCAGCCTGTTGAGCCTATTCTCTAATCAAGAAAGCTACCACTTAGCTCATTGAACTATCATCTTTTATGTTCACTAAATAGAGCATCATAAGTAACACATTCTTACAGGACAATAAAAATTTCAATTCAGTTACATTCAGATCAATCTGGCCATTTTTCCTGTATCCTATATTGAAATTTAGAGGCAAACTACAGTGTATCAGATCCACTCACATCAGAAAAATTTTTTGAAAAAAGCAGAATACTTACTGAGCAAAATAGTCATCTTCCAAAGCATCAATGTTTTCACGAATAAAACCTGCATAATAATGGTATATTGGCAACATTCTCTTTAAAAGGTATTTCTTTTAAAATTAAAAATCTTCCATACCCTTCTATGGTACGTTCTCCAACAGCACTATCTATAAATTTTTCTACCTTGTCTATATTTAAATCACCTTTATATCTATATTTCAAAACACTTCCTGCCTTTATACCTATAACATGTGGTATATGACAATTCCATTTGTTGTTAAAACCTGATATAATCGTAGTATCAACAAAGCTTTCTTCAAACTTAACTTCTGAAAGTGCCAACTTTTCTTTTAAAAATTCCTCATCAATATAAGTCTTGTACACACCATATTTATCTCTATAAATTATATCTAAGTAAAATATATATATATTGTTTTTTTATCATCCTACTCTTTATATTCAAAGTAATCTTCTAG
>JAOEHY010020241.1:28393-51690 GCA_025447955.1 Psilopsiagon aurifrons
ATATTTACCACTATTAATTTCTTAACAAACCACCACATTAAAATAAACTATATAAATTGGGTCTAAAATTCAATACACTTTCACATTCATTCAAACTGGGAAATTACCATTTCAGATCACTAGGACCTTTAAACTTGTCATGAAAGAAAACAAATGCTCATTCTCAGCCAAAAAACAAAATCAAACAAAGAAACAACAGAAACGGAACATGACAATATTTTAGAAAATACGATAGAAAATACTTCTCGCATATTTTAAACATACCTTTACCTTAGAATTTAAAAGAACTACTACTTGGGGTTGTACTTTAAACAGAAGTGAAATCTCCAAGTAGAAGTGAAGAAAATAAATAAGACAGTAACATCTCAAGTAGCTCAAATATGTGAAAGAATATTCTCATTTAGTATCCAAACCCAATCCCTTTTTTCTCCCCATGAAGACAAAATGGAAAGCAGTACAAACCACACAGCACATACATACTATATGCCCTTCATACTTAACAGTCTTATTCCTGTTACTTACCACTGACTATTAATTACTGACTGATAGCTGTGTTTTCCAGATCCTCAGTTTTTCAAAAACCCAGGATCAAGGTTAATAAAAATAATTTTATATATCTCTGCTTTATAATAAAAATTGCTTGAAGTTCAATGATATTTTTATCATTGACTAATATGCACAAATAAGTACCTCATTCTATTAAAAAAAAAAGGAAAAAAAAAGGCAAATCATGCAAAGGGAACAACAAGAACTGTCACCCATCATAGTCATCATTACTTTCTTGAGAATTTAAAAAGCATTCATTCTAGTCAATTTATTTAAAAGGTCTAGTATCTTTGCTAACCAACAAAAAAGTTGATACCTTTAAAAGTGGATATACTTCATAGTTTTTCAGAGTACTTTCCAAATTCTCAGGTACTAGGTTTAACAAAACCATATTCCATATGAAGAGTTCATCTTCTCTGGCAAGGTACTTTGTTAGTTCAAGTGCTGTTTCAATCTGAATATATCCAAACCTATTTGAAAATAAAAAACTCATACTTGAGTGTGTCTAATCACATTAATCACCTACCATGAATATCGGTTTATGAAACTGACAATAAAGCATCAGAAAGCTGCACGGTAAGTGACCTAGAAAAAATGTTGGAAAAATAGAGCTAACTCTCACGTTTATTTAAGTGGCACTCTCAAAGCAACAGGACATTCATGGCAGTAAGCATGGCAGCATGCAGACTATTCTGCTTGTGCCTTCAGGACACACCATAAGCTCATTTACAGCACAAGCACATTTACAGCACACATCAGTCTCACTAGAACAAAATGAAGTAAAAGAGCACTGGTATGAGTTTTAATATGCTTATATTTTTATTGCTTAAACAATGCATTTTCATTACAGGATCTTTTGTAAAATATAAATTATTGTAAAAAACAATTAATTTCATTCACATGCACATTATTTGTGAATGAACAACTTCAGCAGGGCATTTCTGTGCCTCGGTATGGAATAAGCACGGAATTATTTTTTTTCCCAATTAAATTCCATTTTAAGCCATCTCCTCCGAAACAGAAACTTTTCTAGCGTATTTACATAGAAGCCCAGTTCTATACTTTACAGTTACGTTCCTTGTTAAATACTAATTTTGAGCTCTCTTATGAGAAGGGGCATTTGTATGAGAGAAGAAATGGGAATTTTTACTTTCTCCTCACAGGGCTACCTCCACAGGCTCTGAGGGGGTGCCATATGCTTTAGCCACCTCCTCCCTTAGCTCCCACATCATAGGTGTCTGATGCCTCTGTGATCTCTTGTACATTTAAGACTCAGATGTATGTTGCTTCTTCAGCTGCCTACAGTACTGCTGACCTCTCTAGCCCCAAGACATGAACAATGGAGTCATTCATCAGCCAGGGAAATTGAAGAGTTATTAACAGTGATACAGGACATCATAGCTGAGATTGCTGAGAATATATTACAGGAAATTCAGAATTTCATTCAGAATCTTTCTTCTATTGCAACAAATATAGGTTAGTCCTTAAAAAACTCATGACAGTGCCATTACTTAAAATATTTTCTAAGAGCTGGAACAAAACTTAGAAGAAATTTTGAAAGAAATCGCTCAGCACTGACAGAAGAATGGATTAAACACTTAACTCCCTCAGTGTTTTGTCGAAACAGCTGCTGTTCTTATGAAGCACATATGGGCAGGAATGAACAAAGCAGAAGTAGCAATGTTGAATGCAATCCTGTAGTTTAATCATTTTCTATGATATACTCGAAACATACTTACTGTGTCAATGCAAAAACATCATCTATCAGCTGGAACCTGCTGACAGCAGGAATAGCCTGCAGAGAGTATTTATGGTGGTGTTAACAGATCTAAAACATGTCATTAAGAGTTTAAAAAAGCTTTACTATGTTTCAGAATCATAAGACACTTTTTCTAAGCCAAAATCTTCTACAAAAAGTCATAAAATGGATTCTGCACTTTAACCTGAAATAGCGTATGTGCTTTTAGGGATGTTTGTATATATAAGTATATAGCTACATAATATAAATATACAGCTACAGTACATTAAGCATGGAATTTCAAGACCCCTTTTACTTGCACACTGAAATTAAAATAAAAAAATATGGAAATGCTACATTTCCTAAAAACATCCTAGTTCTATCATTTTAATACATTTTTAACTTCTGATGCTTCAGGTCAGAGTGTATCCTCTAATTAGCAAAGTATCTGCCACTGTCACAACTTAAACGACTGAGGCAGAGCTATGAGTAAACTGCTTCCTACAATTTGTGCTCTTGTTAGGACTGCTGGTCCCTCCTCATCTCCTCCCTGCTTCTATGCCCTACAGCTTGACCGCTGCTCAAGAGAATCTTCTCACTGACTGGTGCCAAGTCTGCACACACCTGATTTTCTACTGCCTTAGATTTGCTGAGGAAGAAAAAAGCCTAGAAAAAAATCAGTGTGCCATAAAAAGGTTTAACCACACCCCATGCTCCTATCACCCTCATTTCCCGACCTTCTGGAGAAGTTGTCTGACTGCACTGATTACTGCGATGCTGAAAGCTTAAACTTTCTCACTGTTCTTAACAAAACCAATGAGTTGACATTACTACTGGAACCTCTGGCTCACTCCTGGGGGAGGCAACATTGAAAACCATCCAACCCCATAAACAGCACAGGTACAGGCTGTGCTGTACCACTTTCACCTTCAGCCCAAACTGTGGCAAGTCAGAGGTATCTATAGTGTCTATAGAGGACTGAAAGAGCACAAGTAGAACTGATTAGGACTTCTGAGAAAAATCTAAAAAAAAAAAAAAAAAAAACCTGACCCAAAAGAAACCAAAACAAAAGCAACAAAAACAAACAAACAAAAACCAACACAAAACCCAACCAAAAGCACCCAAGTCAGATGACTTTTTTCCTGAAATTACACTGGCAGAAATACTGTGATTTGTGAAAATATGGAAATAAAAAGTTTTCTTGCAGCTTTCCTTCTCCATGGTTACCTAACAGCAGATAAAGCTCAATCACACATGCATACCAATAACTCTTGAGCCAAATTTCAGATGCTGAAAGAACCATTAGCATTTAACTTTGAAGACAGAATGCCATTTCATGTCTTTATTTTTCATGCATATGTGAAATCACTTGGGCCTGTCCCACTCCCACTACAAAAGGCTGCCAGTTTCTTTAGTGGTGCAACACTGGATCATTTCTTCTTATTTGATACACAAATTTCTCACTATTCCAGGTTTTCATCAGTGTGATTGCTAGTAAGAACTGCAAGAAGAAATACATGGAAAGAGTCTGTTTATAAGCCTGAGAAGAGAAATGTGATCTTACCTTTGGATCATTTTCAAGCAAGCGCGCTAATCTTTTTAAGTTTAACTGATCATAGTTTACTCTGTAGTATCCATTTAAATTTACATTCAGCAGGATCCAGTCATATTCTGATTCTGATACTTGCATTTCAGGAAACACTTCTGTAAAGTGACATTAAAGTGTTTCATTTTATTTTCTGTGCACTGCTAAATTCTCTTCACAAGTTAAATGAGATGGAAAAGTGGCACATGACAGATAGCATTTAAAACCAGCTAGAATATAGCATCAGCAGTACTTCATCTATAATAGCATATTGGTTCAACGCTGCGCTAATCATCAAGAACACTTTTAGATCCAACTGAGACAGCAAAAATATGCCCCTCCACTACTGAAGCTGAGTGAAATATGTTCTACCATATCAAAACCATCCTTCTAATGTGCCTTTTCTTGCTGCAGGGATGTCTCAGGAACAGTGACCCATACTATTACCTGGGCAGAAGCTACAAATATAGACACTGCCTGAGGAGCCCTCAACCAACAGGACAGGCTTTTGACACTGTACAGTGCAACACTGAACGAACATGCTTGGCCCTGCTTGGAGCTTTGAGTTTAACACATTCAGAAGCATGATTCATTAGCTCCTGCAGAGCTATTTACAGCACCAAAACACATGCAAAATCACTTTTGAGATGTTTCCTCTTTATGTATTGTTATGCCACTGCAGCAGTTATTCCAAAATTCAAGTTAACACTTTGTATTAAATCCCTCATTTTCATTTTCAAAAAGTACTGCGATGAACACCTCTTAATGACAACATAACACTTCTCCACCAGAAGAGAACTCACAGGAGTTCTCAAAATAGTAACTGAATTTAAAATTCCCTCAATATTTCCATGTTTGTAAATAAACATTTGGTTTATTTATTCATCAAAAAGTCAAAAATAAAATTATTTTTTTAATCTAAAAACATGAATGTAAGTTCCTTGACTGAAAGTGTCTGATAAGTTTGCTACATGGCTTTCAAATACACATGAAATGTGTTTTATCTCCTCATTCGATTCAAATGCATCCTGTGTAGAGAAGAGTTAGCTGTGTTTTTATTAGTTTGGTTTTAGCATGCGTGAGCAAATACATTACTTACTGCTGCTTTTATCTAGCCACATTAAGGGCTGTGATGATCCATTTCTCATCCAAGAAATAGGAATAATCCATGTGTTACTTAAATTAAAAAAAAAAAATAATAATTAATTCTTAAGCTTAAAAACACCCCACTCTCAGCTTACGCTAAACTAGATTGCAATGAGTTCCTCCTTACAAGAATCTCCATCTAACTTCTCTCCTCTGACACACAAAACCTCATCAGATGGTGGTACCTACTTAGGATCACCAAAGAGTTTAAGCATCTAGAATACTGCCCGTATTTGAACACCACTGTATCTCTGTGATCTGGTTTCCCTCTTCAGGCTATAATTTTATTCTCCTCAGTTACAGCACTTCATCCTATTTCTGGAGAATGTAAAGCTCCTTTTCAGAAGGGTGTCCACTAAAAAAAGCCCCCAGGCTAACAATACAATTGTAATTCTGTCAGCTGTAATTTCATTTCTGAGGAAATGTAAAACTCCTGGTGAAAACAGAGGAAAGCTTCAAAACCTGCAAAATCCTGCAATACATAAAATCCTTCCAGCATAGAATCACAGAATCATAGAATGGTTTGGGTTGGAAGAGACCTTAAAGATCATCTAGTTCCAAACCCTGGCCATGGCCATGTCCTGGATTTTCTTACATTCACTTCATTCAATGCATGGTATTGCTCCTTGCTAATTCAGTAAGGATTTAACATTTGTAACTTGGGACTCCTTATTTGAGCTAACCAAAAACACTGAACGGACGCCGAATCCTAGAGCCTGGGAGCAAAGGAAACTGTATGGTTCTTGTTAAGATTTCTTCTGGCTGTTTGTATGACCAGCAATAGCAGCCAGGGGAAAACTGCTTTGGGTTTTGCTCTCCTTTATACCTTTTACCTGAGTGAGAGCTCATCTCATGGGCCCTGTCCATTCATCCCAACACTCATGACAACTGATGAATTTCATGAAAGTTCAGACTTTAGCCATAAGTTTCCAAAGTGGGCAGCTCGTTCTATCACCATTTTTAGACATCTGAATAAGCAGCACAGCTTTCAAACAGACCAGGCAATGCTCACTGACAGGAACTTCAGAGCTGTGTGTCAGGTACCAGGCACTTTCCTAGAAAGTGCTTAAATGAAACTCCTTTATCTTTGCCAAGTTAAGAGACTAGGAATATGTGTACTGTAAAGAAACTACAGCATGGTTCATCCAGGTCCTCAGTCTGCACAACCGAGGGAGGAGGAAAGGAGAAAATACTAGGCAAAACTCCTGCCCTGCAACCTATTCCTGCCCTATGTCTGTCCTTACAAAACCATTATGTGGCTGGAAATGTCACTACTCCAGAGGAAAGCAGCCTTCGGCAAAGCAAGTGGCTTACAGAACTGCTGCAACCTCCAGACTCCAACACATTTTACTTAGTTGCCTGTGACAAGAAAAAACCATAAAGTTAAAAAATCAGATAGTCAAAACATAATGTCCTAACTGAAGAGTTTCCTGCAAAAAATAGGGTATAAACATAAAACCACACATTAAACATACTTGTAAGAATCAATGCTGTTTTCATTCTTTTTATTAAGAAATTGTTCCTGACTGATTCTGCCAGTGGTTAGATTTAATGTTAAAACTGGAAACCCATTTTGGCATGTCCAGGAATCCATTATTTGTTTTACAGATGCTGGCAGTTGAACTTCATTCTGTGCATCTACGACCTGCAAGAGAAACAAGAATTATAAATAGTTACGATAAAAAGGTAGTTACTGATACTGCTTCAGCAACACTCTAGGGGTTGTTCTAAAATATTAGAGAAAATATAATTGCTTAGCAGTTTACTGGCCTTTGATTCATGAAAAAAAAACCAACAGTGTAACAAGGTCCAAATGACATTATTGACATCATAACATAGACAGAGTAAGCCTTTTTAGAAATTATGAAACACTGAGATGATATTTCTCATTCTTATTGCTAACCTGCATTCTGACTGCTAACCTTTCTCTGCTTAGTGTTAATATATTTATTCACCTATATGGCTATGACAGACCTGATTTATTGATTTCATTCAAATAAAGCTGCCATAACAGAAATTTTTAAGTGACTACCTAATGAACGAAATTAATAGCAAAGGCAAACTGAAAAATCTGCTAAGCTGTAGTCCCAACTAGCGTGAATTGGACAGGCTCTGTTAGCTTAAAAGATGTGACAGCCTTGCATATCTGAAATTGTAGCACTCTAGTTCTTAATCTAAGAATGAGTCTGCACCACAATGGAAGCCTTTTTAAGGTGATCAGGAAACTGGAATTTTAATAAATAAACCTATTCTTTGCACCTGTTTTCCTATTCAGATTTCTGCCAAAACCCAGCAAAGGGTGAAAATGTTGAACTGCTGCCCTGGGTATAGACTTTGCTGGATCTGTGACTTATCAGCATCTTAATCATCAAGCCCAGAGCATCACACACTCTGACCTGGCAAAGCTTAGACTCCAGAAGAATAGGCTATGCAATTTCCTGTAGGCTTACGCAACCTCCATGAAACCCAAAACTCCACCTGGCCCTGAATTCCCATCTCATCTCTCTACTCCTGAACTTAGCTCCACTGGTCTCAGGTGCAGCAAAGCAGCCAAATAAACACTTTTGAAGACATGAGCCAAAAGAGACAGCAAAGCAAATGTTATGCAACAGACTGAACTAGGGATACCCAAAATCTAGTGCAGTCTTCTACAAATAGTATGTGGCCCAAATTTGGACTTTGCCAAATACCAGGGCAAGAATTCTAGAGAAAAAATGAGTACCATCTGTATGTGGGTCCAGAGATCATCTTGGTTAGCATTTGAGAAAGAAAATTCTTTCAGGTATGACTGTAAGGAAACAAACAGAAACATCAGAATTGATGAGGGTTCAATGAAAAACAACAGCAAGACAAACAGGCATTTGTACAGTTGTAATTTTTCAGGCTTATAAATCAAGATGAAGACATTAGTTTTTCTAACTTACAGTCAGTGCTCTGATAAACAACTTCTCAGTCAGAAAACCAGAAAGCATCCAGGTAATAGAAGCCCCCTGAAGCACAAAAAAATGATATGAGAAAGCATGAGTTATTATTGCGATTATTATTGCAATATTGTTTTGAAGTATATTCCAGAGAAATTACTCAGGCTGCTCCTACGCTTCATATTTCATGGAGGTTAAAAATATTTTTCACTGTTTCTTTCATAGACAAACACATCTGCGACATCCAATAAATTTTTGTGTGAGCAGAAATAGTTTTGAATGCCAAAAAAACCTACAAAACCTAATTCAATGGTTCCTCTCTAACCTACTTTGTACTGTTAGTTTAGAATATACAAGAAATGGTAAGAATTCTGTATGTTAACCTTGCTGTAGGTGATGCTGTCAAACAGAGATATTAAAGAAAATGATCCTTTGATCTTTTCTTCAGTCTCTGACAGTGATCGAACTCCTCTTTCATTGTCTTCCCTTAATACAGGTTGTACAACATGATCATAAAAGATTTTCTCCTGCAAGAAAAAGACAAATCCAAGTGATCTGAACAGAAAATACTTATTCTCAGGAGAGAATACAGATTATGAGATTAGCACTAGTAAAAAGAGTTATCAATAAACAAGGACCAATCCTTTTTTCCTGTCCCTTAATTTCCCATGAACTAAAAGGGACCTCATATGCAATCCACATACAACATTAGTAATCAGTAAAAATTTTACAGCTGAGAAGACTGAGCCTGACAAAGACAACTATGGTGTGATCCTCACTGAAAAAATAAAGCAACTATATTAAGCAATAAGTGAACAGATACTGGAAAGCAAATACCTGTATTGGTTGCTTGGAAAAGAGCTTGGACAGGCAGGAGGCCAGCTACAGGACTCACAAGAGAAAGCTGGATTTGGTACATGACAGACCTAGGGCAAAACTCCAATGCCTTGTCACTGCAGAATTGCAGCTGTCCAGCCTTCTGTGCCAGCTACAGAAGAGCTCGATGTGATCACAGCAGATGGAGACCCTCCAGGGAACAATCAAGACCTGCTGGTCCTTCCCAGGGGAGTTAAATTGCTAATACCATTGTTTAATTAAATCCCATCTCCTGCACCTTCGTTTTCTTTGTACATGCTGGAACTTTACTACTTTAGTTTACTTCAGTAAGCATTAGTACTTACCAGTGAAAGTTTGGGTTCAACAATGATAGCTCCCAGGTACTCAAAGTAAGATGCCAGTCCCTCATTAAGCCACAGGTCATTCCACCAGTTCATTGTAACCAGATTTCCAAACCACTTAAGCAGAAAGAAAAAATTTCTCAACATTTCCTTGGACTGCTATTCTAATTTTTGCAGGTTAAACACACATACCTATGCTGAAGTAATTTCATTTAATGTATAATAAAATGATGGATATTCCTTCAGACATTGAAAATTGAGTAGAAAAAGATGTACCTTATAAAATGCCAGATGTTCTGGGCAGTTTTTTTTTTAATTTCATACCATGAGTATCGATGCCATTCTTTTACTCTATTAACTTTTAAATACTTCCCAATAAAATGTAAATATCTAAAAGATCATTATCAGGCTACGGTTAAAAGTAGGGCTTTTATCAAGCAATCATAAAAACATTTTTCCATGTTCTTAACAAAAGAAAATTATCAAGGGAATGATAAAGGTAACTGGGGAAACAACCATTTCCAAAATCAGCAAATCCCTATCCTGGCAAGCAATAAAACTTCCACCACAGCTGCTATGTACTCATATTTGGCAGTTCATATTTAACAAAAAACTGATTGCTTGTGAATTTGTATTTTATTTGTTAATTCTTAAAAAACTTGAACTACAACTTTGTTTTAAAACTGTGTTTAATTAAGTCCTGACGTTTGTTTCATTTGCTTGCAATAATAGCACTTTGCTCATCTGAAGGACTGAAAAGTTACAGACCTTGTCAAAAAGGCATGCAAGTGAATTAAAGAAGTTAAACTCTTTCACTGACTTTGTTGACTAAGTGCAAGCAGTTATTGCTCTGCAAACAATAGTAAATTAAGCACAGTCAATAAATAAGTGAAATTGCATTATCATTCCAAACCCAGTAAGAAAAATTTGGAAAATCTCTATGAAAACTGGAAAAAGGTACAGTGTAAAATGTTAATTTTCTTCTACCATATCACTGTGTATTTGTTACAGAAAAACAAATATCTTTTGAATTCAGAAATGCATTGCCACTACAGAAGAATACTTATGAACTCCATTAATTCTCCCACCAAAGTTCTAACTAAGTGTATTGTATTTAGAGAGCACTGTGTCACCCCTACAGTATTTTCTAGAATGGCATTCAGGTACTGTTAAGATAAAAAATAAGTAGTCTGCTAACAGTTTGGTATCAATGAGTCCTGCAGTCAGTATGCAGTCTGTAATATGACAGAATCTGCTTTCAATATTGATTTATCAGCAGAACATATATTCAGATACTCTTTCAGTACTCCAGTGCTCATACCCCCTATTGTCAAGTCACTGTTTCTCTTCTAATCAGTGACAGCAGCATCAGCAATCAGAAGGAAACAACATCGGAGGCAAATAAATGTACAGAATATTTTACCACGTGCCTGGTGTCCTAGCTCATGTGACACAATTATGGCAATCATTGCCTTTCTGCTTGTGAATTTATCACTTGGTTGGTACATCAGTGATGATTCATGGAAAGTCATTAGCCCCCAGTTTTCCATAGCACCTGCTCCAAAATCAGGCAGTGCAACCAGATCTAAATTGATTCAAACAGAGAAAAAAAAATGTACCTTTAAAATTTTCAGAAGTAAAATGCTCACATGATTTTAATGCTCACTCAGGTCCAGCGTGTAATAATGGGATACTATGTCTTACTGGTTCTTTGTGGCATTATGGCAACACTTGTGCAAATGGTCTGTGAAATTCTTGTCATACGTTCCATCTATGATGGCTGCTCCTTCACGAAACCATAAAATAAATTCCCATGAAACCCAGATCTCTACTGTGTCTTGTACATACAGATGTTTTGAATGAAAATGAAGGCTGCATTCTGCCAGCGCTAGGAGAGAATATATTCACTTCTGGCTGTCAGAAATCTTTTTAACTTTCTCGTGTGTTTGGGAAAGATCGTACTTACCCGTTTCTTTCCTAGCAACTGATAAAAAAAATAAATCTTGCTCTTCTGCCTCCGTGAGTAGAGGGGATCCTTTCCACACTTATTTGAAAGATGCCTCAGAAAAATCACCTCATTGTTTCCACAGTATGGCTGTTACCTCTGTAGTCCCCTTCTGACTTATGCTGAGAGAACAGTTTTACAGTTCAAATGTGAGGGCTGGATGAAACATCAAGGATCTCAAAGAAAGATATACTGTTTAAACTCATCCTCAAAGAGCAACATTTGGAAAACTTGTGCATTTTGGAAGAGCGTTTTGGAAGCAGACACAAGCTTGTGCTCCAAACTACCTGACCATGAGCCAGTTCCAGTCCAAAAGTTAGGCAAGTAATCTAAGGGTGGTGCTGAATGCAAGCAAAGCTAGACTGCATCTCAGTGGGGCTTATCGCCTCAGGCTTACTGAAATGTATTGAAATGTGAATGAAAAATGTATTTCCTTTTCAGTGGGGCAGTCCCCATCTAGCCAGCTTGGGGGAAGAGAGCTCACTTGTAACTGCATTAGAAGCAGGTGAAAACAAACCCTTGAATAATTCTTAATTTCACATTTTGAGTTTGCAAAAGAAGTGTTTGGTTGATCTAATCCTATCGATGTTTAAGCAGAACTTTAAAGAAAGTCTGTGCGAAATCCAGTCTGTATTGCATGACATTACAGTGGGACTGTAATGGTTTTACAGCATTCGGAGAAAGTAAAATCTTACCTTACAAGAACCCTGCAAGAATTTCTTCTACTTCAATTTTGTAAGACTTTTATACTAATTAATTAATGTATTGACACTGCTGCTAAATAGAAGAACACAAGCATGGAACAGAATTGCCTACAGCCCTTGAAGAGCTTCCATGATTTCTAAGATAATAAAATTTAAAGTGAAGACTGTATATATTACATTTTCCATAAGAAGTGTAGTGAGTAATTATACAAGTTACTCTGCATACACAGGGAGTTATATTACACAGATGAAAATTTATTTTATTTTAAGTGCCAAGATACAGGTCTGACAGATTAGCAGAAAAGAAAGGGAGGAAATTCTTCCCCCAAAGTCTTTCCATCTGCTAAGATCATGTGCAGGCCCAACACTCATTTTAAATAAGAACTGCCTTTGTGCTCTCAATATTCTACCAATTTGTATAAAGGCGCATGTTTCTCCATAATATTCATGCTGAAGCCCTTGGGAATCCAAGTACAAGCAGTGGACAAACTATACAGTAGAACTACATAAACCACATGATGGGACCCTTTTTTCTAGACTGAAACTTGATTTTACATACCTGATAACCATTTTAACTAGAAACACATGTTTTCCTGCTGGAGTAGTTTTTCTGAGGAGGAATGTGCAGGAACATACAGCCAACTCACAGGTAAGACAAGAGCATATTGAAGAAGGCAAGGAATGTTTTGGGGAGACATGGGTTACAGCAAGCGTGGATTTACTAGGAGGGCATAAAGACTACAGCATTTGCCTGGTATGGTCTACACATCCCAGAAATAGTCATGTAACTGAACAACTCTTTTCTGTCCACTTTGTAGTCCCATCAGCTCCTCTATTAGGAAATGATGATTTGGAAGAATGAGTGTGATGTGAAGGTAGGAGTTCTGAGTTAGGAGTTAATAAGAGCCATGATACAGAAAGAATTCAGTGAGTTAGAGCTTGGGGGGGGAGGGGGTTCCATGAATGTAGTAAGCCATAGAAAGAGAATACTGCAAAAGAACCCATTGCCTCTGTGAACTATACACCACCAGCAGGCATTTCTGGTCCACTTAAGAAAATAAGTAATCTCACCTGTCTTTGGCAGAGGATAGCTGACATTAAGCAAGTCTTCCAGAAATGAAAATATTGGGCCTGTGACATTTAAAGCATAGTCAACATACCCACTTTTAACTGCCTCTTTCCGAGCCCAAATACGTATCTGTAATACAACAAGGAAGCATTATTTTAGACATCCCTCATATTTTAATTTTCTTCTCTTCGGTGAATCATTGTTTGAAAATGATGTCTGCCCACAACAGACCATACAATGAAGTTTTTAATGAAAAAGATCCCAACTCAAGTTTTGCTAGACCTAACAAAACAGGTCACAGAGACTAAGCCTGCTAAAATCTAGGAGAGTTCCAGTACTTCAAAAGGGCCAAGATTTGAATCCAACTATAAATTGGAACAAATGGACTCCTAGTTTTAATTTTATTAAATGGGAAATGCTGTAAAACTATTTAGAATCACATATCTTAACCCAGTGTCTTCCATCCAGTGAGTTGGGGTGACAAACTTTCACACTCATGCCCTGAAGAGTTTTGGAGGCTAAGAAAGTGTCCACTGGAGAATAAAATGTTAAAATACTAGCATACAAAATGCTTGGAGCACAGAATCACTCTTAATGCTGTCATGACACTGCTCCTCAAAGGGCCTTGAAGAAGAAGGCACTGAACTTCAGATAACTTTTTGCAACTAAGACAACTAAGAAGATTAGAAAACCCTGAATTATGACTGGTACTTTCTGCAGAATAGACGCTCCTTAAGTTTTAACATACTGAGCCCAAACCTACTTGTGGAATTGTATGAAACTAACAGAACAGGACAAAAAACTGATTATCCTAAAGGAAAGCTTTCTGCAGAAAGATCTGCAGGATAAATGTTAGCAGTTTTGCTACATAAGCAAACAGTATTGGAAGGGAATGCACAGTTAATTTCTGTGATATTGTCTATAAAGCACATGATTCACTACAGAGCCAACTTCTGTTGTTAACTGCCATAATGTGTTATGCAGCCTCATCTTTACCTCGTTTCCCCGCTCGGTTCCGGTGACATAATCAAAATCACAAACCACAAAAGCAGTCAAGTAAGTTGACATTTTCAGCGAAGTGTTGAATTTGGTAATAGTCCACAGGCTTCCATTCTCATCCTTCATTTCTGATATATCTAGAAAAAATATCAAAGACATATTCAAACCATTGCTCTTCCATAATAAACATGGAATTTTGTGTTTTCTCCACTTTTTTTTTTTTATATCTCTCTTTGATATACTTTATTTCTGCTCTAACTCCACATGTTTCTGGTAGAAGGCAAGCAGCCAGACTCATTGCTACTGCCACGTATCAGAGTCGTGACCTTCCATGCAAAGACCAAAAATCCACTCTTGAGCTTCTTAACTGAAGTCTTGGAAGGATATCAAACTGCGTCAGTTTGAGGATGTGGGGAAACCATAGAAAATTCATCCCATGCTGCATACCTCTCTGCTGCACAGATCATATGATCTATTGTGACTGAAATACAGAACATGCATGCCCAAGAATTATGAAATACTTTATTATCAGATACCTTCCTTCTGAGTAAGGTGGACATGGACAAGATTCCCAGAGGAAGCAAATGCTTCAAATGATTCTCACAGAGATACCACTTATTGTGATTCCTAAGTTACACAGCTTCCATGCAAAAATCTCGTAAGACTTCCTTGCTATGGCTGAAAATTATTTAGGGGAAAAATAGAGATTTGTGACACTAAACTGCAGGAAAAAAAAAAAAAAACATTAAAAAGGAGGCAAGAGATTCATGAGATTTCTCTAAGAACACTAATTTACAGAATTTGTTTGGAATCTTATACTCCCCACGCACCCCACATGAGATTCCAGCAAGGCACATGAGGAGCATCTCCAGAGCCTGAAAGTCTTCTCGTTTTTATTTTGCAGATACCCAGAAAGCTAAAGTGCCTCTACCTGGTAAAACAATTCTTTGTATGTTGCAAATACATCTTAAAATCTACTTAGAATGAAATGGATCCCTTAATACCACAATTATAAGCTTTGTATACTGCGACTGCTCTTTTGTTTTAAGCAGATGCCATGCAGTAAGACAGACACACTGACTAAGCAGTAAATGCTGGGAATCAAACCCTATGCAGCCTCCAGCAAACAGAGGAGAGCACATCACAACTGGAAAACTATGGAATGATTGCCATCCGAGACATTAATTATGAATAGCTGTTTCCAAATTTTTTATAAGTCCACAAGCACAGATTTTCTGTGTGTTTTCAAGGCTTTAGCACATGGACAACAGAACACTGCTGTATCAGATGATATAATCTGTTATATATATAGATAAATTGCACCCCTTTTAAAAGTTGTTTAGGAAAAAAAAAAAAACCAACAAAAAACCAAAACATGTCTACTTGCTTTTTACCTACCAATAGCAGGCATGTTGGAAAGAGCCACATAGCTGGGGTCATGGACAATTCTGATATTAAATGTGGCTTTCATGGCAGGTTCATCAAAACATGGGTAAACTGCCCGGGCATATGTTGGTTCCAGTTGAGAGGCAATCAGCATACTGTATTAAAAATAAGAGTATGATTAATCCAGCATGCTAATGCTGATAAAAAACATACAGTGCATAAAAACATGAAATCAGGAATAGCAAGAAGTGAATCACACAGATATGCAGATTTGGAATAGGTTTGGTTATTATTTAAGTCCCTGATGAAATCCCCATGCCCAACAGACAGTTTAGTTTGGATGTTTCTAGAGAAAAGCAGCCTTTTCTAATTAGGGCTTTCTTTTTTTTCTAATTTTTTTTTTTTTTTTTTTTGCTCACCAGCCTTTTCCAGATACCAAATGTTAAATATTTGAACTCTGCTCATTTGTTTATTAAGATAGAGTTGATTAATTAAAGTTTTGCACACAACAGGCTAGTGCTCAAAAATGATACAATCCCCATCTTTAATTTCATAATCACAATCTCTCTGTACACCTGCCGCTCTCTCTAATGCATACACTCTCATTTTAATAAGGCATTTTAGTAAAAAATTGTAGTAACTGTTAGGTAACAACATATACCAGTACTCTCACACTTCTCTCAAATCACATAAAGAACCCCAGTGAGAACAGCACCAATGCTGACCCAGTGCACTGGCAAGTCCAGGAAAATATTCAAGAGGGCATTGCTCTATGACAAACAGTGCTGGATGCAGTCCTCCTGCTTGAACTAACTGAACTTGGGTCCAGGCAGATGCTCAGCAAGCAGGCTAAACCAAAGTTAATCCTATTGTGAGAAGCTATCAATGAGAATTTGGAACCAAACCCAAAATAATGGGTGTGGCTGGAGATTGGGCTGATGAACAGCCAGAATTGCGTTAACAGCAGAAAATCCATCTACAAATCAACCACTTCAGACCATAAATATGGGCAGCCAACAGGATCTGTTGAGCTCTTCATCTGTAGCTCAGTGGTGATCTCCCCTTGTATAGGGACGTCCTTCCAGGTTACTCCTGAGGCTGAGAGATCCCTTCCCTGACACCAGGCATCAATAGCTTGGTAAGTGGCATTTTCTGCAGGCATGTAACATTTAAGATACGTATAGTAAGCTCATGCAATATTTTTATATCCCATACTAACTTTAAGTGTAGTTAATACCACCAAGCCATTTCTACCTATTAAATATTTTACATACCTAAATTTACTGATCAGAACTCAATAAACTAACTACCAGATCAAATCTGTTTGAGTGATCTCTGACTCTTCCACTGGCTGGAATCAAAAGATAAATGAACCTGTCCCATGACCAAAGTATCAAAGAAGAGCTGGGCTCTTTGCAGTAGGATATCTGTACTAGGAATTAGGAAAAATACACATGCAGTGGTTCTTAAAGCTCCATACCTGACAGCAGGTAGTAGCCAGCAGCTGGGCATACTGGAATGGCATAATCTCCTGTTTCAATGACCTCAATACTATCACAAGGCTAGTATTTTTCAGCTGTAGTGGAGGTATTCCTTGAAAATGTATTCACAACAGGTCCACAAAAGCTTGCGTTTAGCACAGAGACATCCCAAAAGAGCCAGAAGCCATCAGGACAACACCCATACAGTAAGTAAAAATATGTAATAGTCAGAACTGCACTACACTGTGGAGCAACAAGTTTGATCCACCCTACAAGCACAGCATGACTGCAGCTGATTGTGATCTGTAGCACTGAACCAGGTCTGAAACCTAAGGTTCCATCTTTTCTTGTTGCCTGAAATTAATGGATTAGCTTTCCATTGATACACACACCACTTCACAAAAGACATGCAGTATGTGAGATTAGATCCTGCTTCTGTTGTCAGCAGTGTTTGCCACTGAGTTCCAAAGGACAGCCCTCTAGGAGCCTTTTCTTTTGCAAGATGTTTGGCTATTGCCATTTTAATAGCTGTGCTACCTAACCCTGTTCATAGCTGATCTAATCAACCCACTGCTGAAAGCACTGGCACATCTACACTACGTCATCCTCATTGCTGGTGTTCGGAAACAGAGTTACTGTCAACAAGACAACTGCAAAAACACAGTATTCTCAAAGCATGGTACATTTTGCATTTAACAGATGTATCTGATAAGGTACCATAACACAACTTAATGACATTTCAAAGAACGCATGCTGAACACATGTTGATACACAGTGTCTACTGGGACAACAACATCTACTCTGAAGTGAGGAACGGAGAGAGAGAGAAGCACAGTGTATTTGCTTCCTGAAGGTCAGGCAGGAAGATTTTCTTTACAGACTTTATTCCCTGCAGAGTCAACTGTGGCAGCCACCAGCTGCCTTCCTGAATGCAGCTGAAGCTCCACCTGAGACAGCAGTATCACCTCCTCTCCTCCTTCATCCTGTCCAACAACAGAAAGTGATTTAAACTTCTGCCAAGGCTGCACAGGAGCAGCAAAAGTGATCAGCCACTTCAATGAGGGAATCACCCACTGAAAATACCCTATCTCTTTCTTCCTATGCAGCCAAGTATGCATTTGCACCATCAGTTGCGCAACCAGTCGCAGCCTGGTTCTAGGAAACACTGAGCAACCCCGCAACTGCAGATTCCCCCATACTGATGCAGTTTTCTAACCCACGAGGCTCTGCAACAGCAGAAACTGGTGCAGACACACAGCAAATCTGACCACAACGAATTCTTGTTCAAGAATACGAAATAGGGTGTATTGGGCAAAAGCATCATGATGAAAAAGAAACATTGAGATGGATTAAATGTCATTTTTCAGCAGGTCTCCAAATAGAAAGGGAAAATGGGAATGTTTCATGCATCTTACACAAATCACTGGTGTTTCAAACACACATTATCTCATATAATTTTTCAAAATGAGTCATTGTTGGGCCTTTTTTCTTAGTTGCATTGTTTTGGGTTGTTTTTTTTAAGGTTAAGGTATTAGCATGAAATGAATTACTTGCAAACATTTTTTCACACTGAAATATTATAACAAATCAAATTACCCAAAAGGAAATTAATTTTTTTAAAGCCTAACACTGCTTAAGCAGACATAAATTCTTCTCTTAAGCCTACAGTTTCGTGCAAATATTTCATTTTCTTCTTTCATAAGTATCATATGATGTCTCCTTCCCCTACTAAAGCAAAATTGAAGCCAGAATACTTTTAAAAAGCAAGAAACAAACAGATAATAGGCTCTGTTAGCCTACATATTTGACAATTTACACTAAATGTTTTTTTTATTTGTTTTTAAATTAGTGTCTAAAAACAAGCAAAGGAAGATGAGGAATGCATCCTGTATGGGACATTAACACCTACTCGACGCTGTTTCAATCGATTAAAAAAAAAAAGCTTAATTATAGAAGAAATGCTTTATGTTGAAGCAAAAAAGTTTACTCCTCTAAAAAATGCCTTCTCAGTGAAATGATGTTACTGTGATACTGGTAGCATAATGGGTATTCGTGTTTATATCTCGTATAACTGATTTCTTCCATTTTAAATATACAAAGCATTAAACTGTCAAACAAATCCTGAAGTGGCTCCAAGTAAGGGATTTTCACAGTGAGCAGAAAGAATCTTGTTGTGTCCTCAACACCTGGTCTGTTTTTCAGGTGAACAGTGCTCAGCACTAATATGCAGCTCAAGAAAACACCAACCCTGTTACTTGCTCTGATCTCTCTCTATGCCTGTAGTGTTCTTAACCCTCCAATTCATATAAACCAGAAGTGTTTCAGAAGACTGAAGAAGGTTGCAGAAGAACTGTATCAATGCTGTTCTAATCCCCTGTGATCTCATTCTAGTAATCAGTGCCGGAGCAGCTGATAAAAATCATCACAAAACTGTGTTTGATTACATTTTGGGATGCCTGCTAACACCAGCACTATCCAGGCAAGTATTTTATACAAGTTGCATAGGACATGTGCACAGTGGCTACTGCGCAAGATTCTCAAAAGATTTTGAAACACTGCTGTGAACAGTGACATATAGCCTGTACTTTATGGTACACCCCACGTGGATACTCTAGCCCCAGAGTAGCATATACAAGGTAAGCAGTACATGACCTGTATGCAGAAAGACGCCACAACGAACCTCCTGCATCATATATGTTTGAGCTCACACCGCTAGAAAAGGGCAAAGGCAGTTTCTGTATCTCTCTGCCTATCCAGATCCTGGCATGGACTCTTCCAGCTGCATGTAGAGTACAGATTCCCCAGTTCAATGGGAAAGCCTTCAAATTTATAGTGCTGGTGAAGAGGGAGCATCCTTCTTCTTTACTTCCTTCACTCCTGCAACCACTGCAGACATGGGCGGCGCACTACGCATAGAGTGCTCCCGTTTTTCAGAGTTTTCTTTTGTGTGTAAGACCTGATCAGGCGGGCAGTACAAACTGTCAACCACAGTAAAAACATCTGCAGTTATCAATGATCAAACTGATAACAAACAACTTCCATGCTGGAAAATCAGTGAAGTTTGGGCTTCAGTTTATCCCGTTTTCAACCAAGGGGAGGTCTGCGCTTCTGAAAATAGCTGTGTCCACAGCCTTCCCACTCCACCTTATTGGTGTGTTCCAGCTCCAGCTTGGAAAGAGGACAGGCAACAGTACTTTTTGTCAACTTGGTAACTCTGCCAGTCTGTCAACAACAATGGGGATATCTGACCAAGATAAAAAGCCTGTGCCAGATGGAACAAACATTCCAAGGACTTTGCTTCCCTTTAGGATGAACTGTCTATTGAAAGCTTGCCCTCCTCTGCTTAAACTCTTCTGAAACACGAGGCATTCAGTGGTTCCACAAGCACCAATTACAAAAAACACTGAGACTTCTAGTGTATGCAGGACAGACAGGAGTATTCATGACCACAGACAAACAGCACATTGTCTGTTAAAGCTGTTGGTTTAACTTCGGTGCTGCAGTCAGAAGCCTTCATAGGAACCAGATCCCAAAGATCTGATGGAGCCAGGTACAAGCCACTTGAGAAGAGCTACAGGACAATCTGCTGGAGATCCTGGTTTCCCCACAGGACAGTAACTGGCCTTGTACTGACAGCTGACGGGCACTGAATGTTTTTAAATGGCTTCTGATCTATATAATCCTTTAGAATCCAACTTTTTTCCATCATTTATAGCTTGCTAGAGCTTACAGACTATATTCCTCAAAACACACCTCTTCCATAAAACAGGAAGGCAAAACCCCCTCCATGTAAATGTATCCCATCAGATTAGGAAATGGCTGGTAAAGAGATGACTCAATTCTTAGTGATGGAAAAGGTATCAAGTTACTGTTGCATACTCTTGTTCAGAGAAAGACTTTCTAAAGCAGAAAAGATATTCAAAATCTATTCAAGAATATCAGGAATGTGGGCAGTAACAAGTAACCAAAACAATACATTACATCTGGGGTCAGTGGCTTTCCTTTGATTTATTTCAGTGCTTGAACACCACTGACATCTCTTTAGCCAGACTGCAGCCTCATATTTCATTAGTGCTTCATGAAGAGCTAAGAATGAAATGGAACAATTGTCATAAATTCTCTAAACAACTGGAAATTGAAATATACACATTATTTTAATGATTTTAAAACGTTTCTCTTTTATTTTCTACCATGGTAGCACAGCTGACAATAGCTTTTGTTGTTATTGTTTTTTCAGATCCGCCAAGTTTTACATTGCCTGAATCAAAAAACGTCATAGTCTAATTCACTGTTTCTTAGATAGGACTTGATTGCATGAACACAGCACCAGAGAGCACACTGACACAGCATGAAGTAGTTCAGTGCTTGTTCCTTTCTTACTTTGGATTTTTTTTTTAATCACATAAATTAGACAATGTGTTCTGGATTTTCCTTAGCTCAAAAGTTGCACAAATAATCCTGTGAATAACAGTCAGTGAATGGATAGAAACTGAAGAAAACCAGAATATATTTCCTAAATATACTTATTACCATACTGCATTTTTCAATTGTGCTAGCCAACTTACCTCATTTTCCTTAAAAAAAAAACAGTGTCTGCATAAGTTAAACTTTCCAGATGTGGCAGACGGTGCTACCACTGAAGATTTACACAGAAGCTGGCACATGAAAAGCCAGCGCATTGAAGAAAAAACACAAGGTCCTCCTCCACCTCAATAAAAACTATTATTCTTGGTTTCCTATTATTATGGCTCATACAGGGACTTATATACATGGATCTTGCAGGTAACTGAATACTACCTGCTTGAACAAGTAATCTATGAACTGCCAAGATACAGTTTATCCTAGTGGGCTCATTGATAGGCTGGGAGCCAAGAACATGTGAATTTTAACTCATTTTCCTTTTGATTCACTGATTTCTGCTCTTCAACCATTCACTACATCTTCAATTATTAAAAGGAAATAATTTTAAAGTAAGCAATTTATCTGCCGCTTCTTTAAACACCTTGTCTTCTACTAGAACTATTTAAATCATAAGCTAAAGTTTCATTTTCTCTACCAATTTTCACATCCAGAAGTTTACAATGCAATTCACCTTGAGGATATTACCAATAAAGAAAAAATAATAAGGAAACATTATTTTGAAGGCAAAAATACATTTTAAATGATTGTTTGGTAAACTCACACTACCCCAGCACTGATTCTCCAGCTCAAAATAAAAGCGAAGTGTCCTAATAGCACTCACTAAGGAAACGACTGGTTGATGACAGCTGAACAACTTCACGTACAATAGCACAAAGTCCAGACTGCCTAAAGCAGCCACCATCCTACTCCACCATACTTCTCAAACTGCATGTGGTCAGCTCATGCCGAAAGACACATCTGAAATGCTCGGTTATAGACAAAGACATGCTCCCCACAGACACAGGCAGAGAAGACAAGGAGCTGTCACTGCTGCACTGCCACGTGTGGGACAAGGATGAAGACTCTTAGCTGGATTGTGGCTTCCAGGAACAGGCTGTTGTCTGACCCCTTGCTGCCCATCAAAGACACAGAAAGAGACTAGAAATCACCCAGTAAACGTTGCTTTCCCACTGGAGATACTCTTTCCTCTGTCAAAGACAGACCTCTGGCTCACAGGCCCTCAGTAAACCCTCCAGACTCACTCCTGAGCAGCAGGAAGGGGTCTCCACAAACCATCTCAGCAAGGGTCTTCCCAAGCCGGTGTTGTGGATAAACCCGGCCGCTGGAGGAAAGCCGGAGCAACCTTGCTGCTGCTCTCAGCAGACGACAGCGGCCACCGTGGTGCGCAGCGCTGAATTTCTGACAGGTTACCTCTGCAGCTCGCAATGTGCACCTCCGGGGAGAAGGCGAGGACTGCCCATAGCCTCTGCCCCGTACAGGGCAGCCCCACCGTGTGCAGCAACCACCTTTCGCCACCCCAGGCAGCGGGTGCCGCTCAGCCCCAGCACCACTGGACACGCAGCAGCTCCCAGGGTCGCGTCCGACGCCTCCACGCTAAGGGTGGCCCTGCCGCGGCGCAGGAACACCGCCGGTGCTGTCGACGGAGGGGCGCGGAGTGCCCGGGGCGCCGCCGCAGCCTACCTGCTCAGTCCCTGGTCGGTGTACCGGGTGAGGAAGAGCCCGTCGTGGTCCTCCTCCAGCCTGCCCTGGAAGCCCAGCTGCAGCACGTAGCGGCGCCCTGCCCGCAGCCGGCCGCGCAGCTCCAGCACCGCCACCTCTCTCGCTGCATCCAACCGCAGCCCCGCCACCTCCACGACGGCGCCTGCCTCGGACAAGGGGCCGCGCACTACAGCGGCCCCGCGACTTCGCAGCCCGGAGCTGTGGAGCACCGCCGCGTCCGTGTCCTGCAGGCAGTGCACCGTGATGTTCACCTGCCCGCTGAAGGCGAACGGTCCCGCCTGCCCCGGCCGCACTTGCGGCCACAGCTCCAGGTCGTAGTGCAGAGGCAGGAGGTTGCGCGGCAGGCGGCGGCCGGACGCGGAGGCGGGAGCTGCCCCCGGCGGCGCGGTGAGCCTGGG
>JAOEHY010020243.1:0-97784 GCA_025447955.1 Psilopsiagon aurifrons
GACATGGTTTAGTGTGAGGTGTCCCTGCCCATGGCAGGGGGGTTGGAACTAGATGATCTTAAGGTTCTTTCCAACCCAAACCATTCTATGATTCTATGTTTAGTTTGAGGTTTTCTTTTATAATGTGTTACTTATTAGTCTAGGTGCATGTATAAGATGTATTAAGAGCTTGCCAGGTGAACTGTGGCCTCTGAAACCACCAAAGCTCCCCTCTCACTAATGTTATCAGGTGGACAGATCAGGTTTTGCAGTATGCTCTGCAGATTCCTTGTTTGTCAGACCGTGAAGGTAGAGAACAGATTCCAAAAGTGAAAGTCCACCAGAGGGTTACACATGATGCCCTGTGACTCATTCTCACTACCATATTTGAGGAAGCAGCTTGAAGTAGCTTAGACTCCACTTCTATGGATCTGAATTGGTTTAACCATTAATGCCCTACACTTGTGGATATATTCCAGAGGCCTCCCTGCTGCACAGATCTATTAAATAGATGTGACTATGAGAATAGTAACTGGTAATTATGGGTGTTGCTTGTGGTGCTGGCAACAATCTTTTGATAAGTTAACCCTTCTGTGTGATGTATCCTGTCACCATAAACTGTGAGCCTTTTGGGCCACAAATTCTGTGTATGCGTGAGTTTGTGGTGCTCTCAGCAGGGTGGGTCCTTAATACTTCTGCTTTGGAGTACTATTGCTATGGAAATATTTAACAATAATGTGGGTAGCAGAAAGTTAATGGGATTCCAGTTCAGGTCATGAGACAGATGGAAATGTGACTCCTCAGGGAGTGACTCCATCATAAAATCTGGCTTTGTTATCATCCCTAGGAAAACAAATCACTGGCACAGGTAGAAAGGAATGTCTTTATACTTGTAAGTTCTGTAACTTGCTGTTTTTCCCAGTTAATAATGAGAGTCTGTGCCAAAGCTTGACTGGTGCCTGAATCATTTGGCCAACATTCTGCCTTCTAAAGGAGAGCTAGGGTAATCCCAGGCTGAACATCCATCTGCTTCTTATCAGGCACTTTGATGTCCTACAGCTTCTCGATCACAATCCCTCCATTACTAAATCAATAAGACCATAACCTCCTCACCAATGCACTTACAAATTGCCTGGCAAGTTTGATAATCCTGCCATTAGAGGCTGCAAGTGGTAGTCTGGATGACATCCCACTGGCCTTGTCAGTTACCAGCTCAGTGAGGGTTTTATCTGGTATCTGGAAGATAAATGTAATTTAGATGGAACTGCAGTCATCATCAGTGAGAACATTCTGTGTATCTTCACAGAAAATCCTGCTGAAGTCACTAAATTACTTGTTTCAAAAGTTTTCTGAAGTGCTAGACATGATGGAACAAGTTGGCTTGCCTCTATGTGGTAATATGTCTGCCTGTTAGGGACTGAGACTACTAGCTTGTCTGGTATCTGTTACTCCTTTACTAGCAGTCAAAATGCCAACCATTAACTGACGTGTATGTGCATGCTTGCAAATGTGTGTGGAGACATGTGCCATAGTCACATAGTCACATGTGAACATTTGGCTGAGGAGAGGAAAGGAAAGGCAAGACAGTTTTCTGAGACACTGCAGGAAGAAAACTCACAACTCCAAATACACGAGGTCTTTATATATGCCCAGGTGAGACAACAGAGCTTATTTAGTAATTTACCAAAGGCAGAAGATTTGCACTACGGGATTTAAGCTGTAGAGCAAATAAAAAGCCATGTTTCCAAATGAAGCTCTCTTCCAGCTTCTTTAATTAAAAAGGAAAGGTAGGTGTTACTTTGACCACCAACCTGAGTGAGGCTGACGGTGAAAAAGCAGACAATTTAGTCAGTTGGCTAGAATTAGAAACTGTTAATACACATCTTCTCAGACATGTCTAACATAGCTCAGTCAGTCTGTACACAGGCTGGAGCCGGCTTACATTAATTCCACAGTACCTGTAACTCTCCTAGAATTGTGTGAAGCTTCATTAAAACATAAATTCTGGTTTTAGTTTCAACTTATCCACAGGTCTAAACCGCCCAAAGAACTTTACAGACCTGGTTTTTCATTTCACTTCTATGCATAAGACAATCATTACACCCATTTTGTGAATGGATGAAAGCAACGACTATGTTAACAGTAGATCAGCAGCATGAATCTGCAGTAATTCAAGGAGCTGCAGCTAGCTCCATAACATGCAGTATGGTTTATGTACAAACCTTCTTTCATTCTCTGTATCTAATTAATAACAACTATTAGGCTGCAATTTCCAGAGAAGGGTACTGTATGTTAAGAATACTGCAGTAATTTTAACTTTTGCTTTTTGCTCTGAAACAACTTAGAAATTTTGTTTCTGTTGAAGGGTAAATACTCTGTCTTGCAAAATTGCATTGCAGATGTCATGTTATGACTGTGTTTATTGGATTCAATGCATTTCCATAAAGTGCTTATAAATCACAACTTCAGTAATCTCTATTTCAGATTGCATAAGCAGATGCCAGTGATGTGGTTCTCTACATTAACTGGTTATGATTGCAGTGAAATCAATTATAAGAAAGGCCATTTTGGAAGCCAACACTATAAAGCAATTTTAACATTGGCAAGCTCCCATACCCTCCTGCTTCCATCTACAGTAACTCATGTATAGCCATTGTCATGAAAGGTCACATCGATATTCGTAACTAAAAATTTCTCAAATAAATTAGTGCTGAACATAAAGCATACACCAAGCTCACTGACAGATTATTATAAGGCTGTTCTAGCCACAAGGCAGATAACTTAATCTGGGATATAGCACTTCATCTGTGAACAAAAGTATGGGAGCAACATCTGATACAACTTCTTTCCCTTGTTGTCACAAATAACTCACATGTCCTCATTTATCTATAAGAGACAGTGTTGATGGAATGACATCTCAGCAACTTTGGAAGCATTTCTGCCCCATATATGAGGTATGAGTACCACCTCTAACAGCAAGGACACACAAAAAAGTCTGTATAGCATTTTATAAAGCCAGAATACAGACTTTGAAATAAATTCCCTCCAAAGGCCAGGATCCTCACTGATTTCTAAAATGAATTTCAGTTTCACTAGTTATAAACATCAGACTTTCCTGCAGCCAAAGCAGAATTTACATTTCCATGTCTATTGCTGAGCCAAGTTCAATTCCTTGAAAAGCCTCCACAACACTGTAAGATAAAAAACACCCGAAAGCAGGACATATCCATATCTAGTATAAACTAACATAGGTTTAGTGAAGTTGGTGGGGCTGCACAGATTTATTTGAGCTGTGAATTGCCCCAAACCATAGTTATCATACAAGTGCTCTACATATAAAATATGTATCCAGTATGGGAGATTTTTCGTTACAATACTAAGGTTGCTTCCCTTTTCTGTTTATTTTTGGTTTGGTTTGGTTTGTTTCTTAATAATCTGAGGCTTTTCTATACTATTACAAGTCTGTCAAATAAGTTTACATGAAAATCTTACATTTGGAATTATAGATAACCAGATTCTATAATTACCTTGGGTCAGGGACTAAAACAAAATGTACTTTTGCCTTCACAAATGTGGTTAGAAGCTTGATCTTCAATTCTGCGAGCATCTTCATAGTCTGAGTGTTGTACTTGAAAAGCACAAGAGTTATTAGAGACCAGGCAAGTGCCTTTTAGTGTTCAGATGAAACTGTATTTGATGGGTTGTATTTGCAGGACTGCTAAGCTTAAGAGTGGCCATTATCTTGTTTGTGAAGACTCCAGCTCTTGGCTGAACTTTCAAACAGTACTTGAATAAAATGCTCACCCATTGTTTGGTGGTTCCATTTCAACATGCATATTTCTCAGATGTATTGAGGCTTTTTCAATGGCAGTAGTTTTGTGAATAATTTTTCCCCAAATTTTTGTGGAATTTTGTTCATTTTGATAAAGTATATTTAGATTTTCATTTTAAACCTCAAGCTGAAGGTGAAGCCCAAAAGTGGGGATGATGAAGCAATCCCCAATATGACAGTGGAAATTGTCAACTAGCACAGATCACTTTTTCATAGCCTTTCTTGCTTGCTTGCTGTTACTGAAAGAGCCAGCTGGAGTATACCCCACAGGAAATAAACCCCATGCTTAGAAATGCAAGTTAGGGCTCATAATCTATCGATTTTTGTGGAAGTTAGAACTAGCAATGCAGTAACCTAAGCAAAAAACTAGCAGAAGTTAAAACCACATTTCTGTTTAACATGGAATTTCCTCCTTTTAAAATGACCAAAGGAAGTGACTTACACCATTTGCAAGGGACTTTTCAAATACACCTTCTGTTTCAATTGAAAAAATTAGTTCATCTAAATCTTATTCACGTTTTTTAGATCTTCCACCACCACCCGACCCGCCCCCTGGCCAGGGTTTAAGGCAGCAAATAGTCCCCGGCCAGCGTGGAGGCTCGGCAGAGAGGAAAGGAAGCTCTCTTGAGAGGCAGCATGCTCCGAACATAGATGAAACAAAGAGCTCCCTGGACCGGCAAGCTAGGACGTCACTAGAGTGGCAGCGACAAACCCAGGAGTGGATAAGCTCTACAGACCGCCAAGAGGATTTCAGGAAAGCCCAACACAAACAAGCCTTCGGATCAGGTGTGTGTGTGCTGCACCAGCCAAGGCAACGCAAACAGCTGCTTGACGCTGCTCAGCTGAGGGTTTCTGTACCTGGCAGGAGTCCAGGCTCACCTCATGCCCCTCTGTGCCAGCACGGGCAAGGCTCAGGCTGGAAAATAAGAAAAGGCAAAGTGAGCATGTGGTCCAAGGATTTTTCACTCCTGCAACAATGAAATCTTGTTAGCGCCTGACTCAGTGCATTCTTTACAGTGTTTTGGCAATTAATAATGTTTTCAAGCAGAGTAGTGTAAAAAACAGAAACAGTTTCAGGCAGCCAGGGAAGGAGAAACAGATTTTTTTGAGTATTTCCTGTTAGATGCAATCATTTATACACATAGGGACGTATTTTCTACTTCTTGCAGCCCGTTTCTAAATTGGCACCAGTTGTTTTTGCATACCTGCAAGAAGGCTGATCCTTCTCAGCTACTGACATTCCTTCCAGCAGTATTTAAAACACTCTTCTTCATTTATTCATGGATATGATCAAGTAACGTTCATCTCTTAGGCCTAGCAGGATGACAGTGGAAGTTTTCACCTTTGTACAGGACCTGCTCGTTGCTGACTGCTGACTTTATTTCCTAAATGGGTTTCAAGTCTGTGAAAACGGTGCAGGAGGTGATGCTGAGCTGAAGTGGGAGTTCTGTAATACTTGCAGATTCCTTATCTCAGCCTGACCTCAAGTAAAAGCTGCTGTTTCAGCTTTTACCCTCATACTAGGATATTTTCTTTAACCTACTAATCACATGTTATCCCAGTGGTGATTAGTGATACAAGAGGACAATTAAGAAGATTAAAACAAGCAAAAAAAGGATACTGGAGGTGGTGCTTTTGTAGGGCTGCACTGTTTCTTCAGATATGCCTGTAGCTTCCAAAGTAACACTAGAGGTACTCATCTTCGTCTTTAGTCTACTATGAATGTTCCTTGTTAAGCTGGCACACTAATACCAGTGACATCCTAAAAAAAAATAATAATATGCAGGCAAACCTGTCATGGGGGCAGGATTTACTGAATGTAGACCTCCTAGGAAATTTTACTACCCATATTTAAAATATAAGTATTTTAAATACAATTCATATTTTAAAATATAACAATAATGTTACCACTAAACCTCTGAATATTTCGGCTGCATAAACAAGTGAGTTCATGTTGTGAAATGATGATGTGAAGTCAGGGTTTAAAAATAGTGTGTGAAATTTATGCTACTTGGTGAAATGGCAATTTTAATTGCAATGTACAGGATGTATGAACACATAGAAAATAGCTTGGATATACTTTATATATCTAATTTCTTTGTAAATTATTATTAAGGATGCTTCTCTGACCTGCTTAGCAAGAAATCCCCTCCTTTTCCTCTGCTTCATAACTGTGCAAATAGATGTTGTCTGTTATTCTGTGATGCATTGAGGGTATACAGTAGTAAAATTCCCATCTGCAGAACTTGTATTTATCTGTCCTTAAATAAAAAGAGCCTGATCTTGACACTTCCAGTGCATACACAAGCATTGAATTTAGGGCTGAATTGATTACAGGTGTCTTGTTCTTGTCAAATTCAGGATGACCAGAGCAATTGCGTATCCTTTGTGCATGACAAAGGGTTCCCTTAGGAGAAATAATTTTTTTCCCATCTGAGGGGTTCATAAACTTGTGCACAAGCTGGGCCAGAGCTTCATGTCTGTCTGTCTGTCTTCTCATCCCAGCTTCTTGTGCTATAGCTTCCCCGCTCTGTGTTCTTTTCTCTGATAGATTTCGAAAAAGTTACTCTTGTGTGTGATGCTTGTTTATATTACTGAATTTGAGGGGTTTAATGATATTAATTGTGCTTCTTAATGACAAAGATCTCTGGAAATTTATTCTGTCCTACTTTTCAATATATTGTAACATGACTTTCTCATTTATCTAGCTATCAGCTTCCAGAAAATAGCTATTTGCAGCATAGGGGGCTTCATTCAGACATGACCATGCTGTGAGTGAAAGTTTCAAAGCAAGACCTTTGGTTTGCAGTTGAATAGAATAAAATACCTGATTCTGGGAACTGTGTTTCCACTGGTTGCTTTCAGGATAAACAAGATCACTGCATTCCCGCCAGTGGCTTCATTGTGGAACTGCTGTTACAGCGCTTCAAATATGACATTCTCAGCTATCCCTCTAAAGAAAGTAGTGCCTATATCAAGTTACAATAGTTTTGATAATGTTAAAAGCCTTTGGCTTATCTTATGGGGTATAGGAACATTGTTACATATGTATATCCTGATTTCATAGTGTCCAGAATTATATCTTCAAATTAAAGTCTCGGTATTTCAAAGAGAAAGGCATTGGCAAAGCCTCCTCATATTCTTTGCTAGGTTAGGGCATGGGGCACTGTTCCGAGTGTTTGTTTAATAAATATGAGACCATTCAAAGGCCTTAAGGACAGCTACCTTTCATGTGCTCGAATGTTGTGGAAAACTTAATCTTTATTTAATGTCACAATTGCTTATTGTACGGATTGTATTTATTTCTGAGGGCACAACAGATAATTTAACACACCATATGCTCTATAATGATAATGCACTTTGTATTTATTCAAGGTCATTTTTTCGCAATACTTCATTGAACCCAAAGGAGGCCTTATCCTGAGTCCACAAACTAGAAAAACAAATCAATTGACCATATATGTCATATTCAAACTCTTTTGCAATGCTAGTGACTTTTTTCTCATCCTGTAAAAGTGTATCCAGCTTTCTGCTAAACTGATTTATGCTGCTTGCTTTATTGCTGCTTTAATGCAAGCTGTTCCATATTTTAGACAGCCTTTGGAAACCAGGTTTGCATCTGATTCGGTTGCTAGGGCTTCATATATAAAGAACAAGTAACGTAATTTAGGAGACTATGGCTCTTAAATGCCATTTTACTATGTCTTTTAAATATTTCAGTATATTTCAGCAAAAACGGCACACAGTTGTAGCACAAAACACCAATAATGCGCTTACATCCAGCAGTGCAAATATTCTGGTCTCTTGCGCATGGCCAGAGGGAGATACTTCTGCTGAGAACAAAATCAGCAGCCTGCCCTTTTCTGCGACAACTTTACCTTACAATTGGGTTCTGTTCAATAGCAGATCAGATGAGGAATTCCCATGTCCTACTCACTTGTGGTAGTAGGCACAAAGAATGAAATCCCTTGTGCCACTGCTGCACCTTTGCGAAGGCTCCATGATTGTAGATAAAAGCATTTTTGTTTCCTCTTTCTTTCCAACCATCTCCGCCGACTTTTTCTCCCGTTTTCCTGCCCTCTGTCAAAAAAATTCTGTTTCCCCTCATCAGGTTTTTGAGTGAAGACAATGTGAAAAGCAAAATAAAGAAACCCCTTTTAGTCCAGATTTACTTTAAAAAATGTAAGTGGAGATATTCCACTGATTTCAGAAGGGACAATTCCTGTGTCAGAGGTTAAGCACATATATTCATATTCTTTCTTGAATCAAACTATATTTAGCAAGGTCTCTTTCTTCAGCTTATGAGAAAGCAAAAGTGGATCATACACAGCAAAGAACTAAAATAGTGCTTCTATTTCAGTGTTAAATCAGTGCTGCTGTTTTGCTTCTTAAGTTAGGATTATCAGTATCTCCTGGAAACTCTAATCAGATGTGATGGCTTGTTTTACTTCATACTATGTGAAGACATACAGTCATATGCTTTACTGGTTTTAATCCTGCTGTTGTGAGCAGTTGATTATTACAGGTCTTCACAGAGGAGGAATCCAAGTCAGCAAAAATAAGCCTTTTGCTTATAATGGTACATGAAACAAGCTTCAAGAAGATTTACTCACCTCAGATATTACAACTACTAATACTATGTATAATATATTTTCCACTGTAATTCACAACCAGTTAAAAAAATCTTCAGTGTACTTTGCATTGTTAGAAATTACTGAGCTGCTGGAATCTAATTAAATTAGCTGATATTGTAGTTCTTTATCTAAATTGAGGTTGCCATAATTTAAGCTAAAGAAAAGGAAAAAGCACATTCATATAGGCTCAAAGCAAAAATCCAATCATAGCTGCATTGTTTTGGAAATTGTATGTGCATCAATTTTTATTAAAGTACCTATGATTCCTAATCTATTACTTTGTAATAAATCTATACTTTTTATAATTAATACAAACTAACTTCAGAGTTTACATGAAAGCAAGATTAAATTCATACTTATTTCTTTGTATGTGAGATACAATACTCAGTTGTGCATTCTTTAAGGTAAAAGTGCCATGCTATAAAGCAAGACAAGATATCTGAGGGCAGGAATTAATATGATGTCCATAAAAGAACAGCTTGTTTATTCCTATTCATAGGAATTTATTTTGATTTGTTTTCTTTTCTAGAAGAGGCACTGGTACCATATAGTAAACCCAACTTCCCATCCCCTGGCGGCCACAGCTCTTCCGGAACAGCTTCTTCTAAAGGATCGACCGGACCTAGAAAAGGTGAAGTCTTGCGAGGAGGTCACCAGTGCAATGCCAGTGACCTTCTCGATGTAGGCTATGTGAGATCAAACAGTCAAGGACAGTTTACTGGTGAATTATGTAAGTTTATCTCTAGCTACAGTTGAAACTCACAAATAGGCAAAAAGACAATACTTATAAATCTGCTGTGAAGAGAGGAGGAAGTTGAGTGTGGTTATCAGATTAAAATTTATGCAGAACTTTTTGAGGTGTTTGTGGTGACAAACAAATGAAGTTCTGTTCTTGGGTTAGACTTTCAAATCTGTGTAAGCCATGCCTGTGTTACCTACATTCTACACTTTCTGGTGTGTAATGCTAGTGCAACACTGGGAAAATTGAAAAGAAATTCTAGTAACTTAGAATTTTGTTGCAATGTGTAGTATGCTTTTCTTTGCAGTTTTTCTCAGAGGAGTGAAAGAAAGGAGTGTTGATTTTGCCACACATGGTGTCAAGCTTGTGATGCTTCCTTGATGAGCAGTAGTCTGATCTTTTTGACCTTAAATGGAGGCCCTGGTTTTTAAACACTCCAGCTCAGTTTTTCAGTTGTTTATCCCAACTCTTTCTTTAATTCCCAGGCGAGGGGGATTATTTTCCAAAATTTTTTCTGTTATCATTCAATATCTATTAAACCTTGTGTAAAGCTACGTTAATGCTGTGTATGTGATGGCAGTACCAAATGCCAAATGTTTGACTCTACTATTTGAAGTGACAGTCACACACCCCAGTTAGCTCAGGCATACTGGCATGTTTATTAGTAAAAGCAATGTAGCTGCTTCCTATTTGCTGAAGTCAAATGCATGTCTGCTTCTTATTTGCTGAAGTCAAACCCTCAGTACTTTCTGACAGTTACTGCCCAGTAGCTCATAAGAGAGATAATGGTGATCCCCAAACCCTGAAGTTGCTGTCTCAGATACTGTGTTGGTAAGTGCTGAATTTTAGCATCCATGGCTTTTCATCTTAGAAGCAATTAGCTCTCTTCTCACAACCTAATGAATATTCATGCTGTGCTGCAGTAGTATTGCCATAGGCTTTGGTTTTGTTTGTTTGCTTGGGGTTTTTTTTCCCCTCCTCATTACAACCTCTTTCTCTCTTTGTTTCTCTCTATAGAGTAGTTGAGAAGACACATTGCAAGCTGCTCTGATGGACCATCAGGTCTGAACTCATGGAAGTGATGACACTAAACAGTGCAATGAACATTTTCTTTATTTATGTACTATTAAAAGAACTGTAAATGCAATGTAAAGACACACAGCCACGCATATCCCACAGATATTTTACTTGTGTTCTTCTCTTTAATACACCATCCACCTTAAACTATTCCTTGTCAGGAGTATATAAAAAAAGAAAGGAAAAAAAAAAAAACAAACAAAAAAACAAAACAAAATCACCCTCCAGGATGAAAAGAATTTCCTTCTGTATATAATTTCTTTTGTTGCATTGCTATGCAAGCTCACCTTCTTTTTAGCTATGTTCATATTCATGTCTGTTTTTACTGGTCTGTTGTACTATATGTGAATTAATAGGCTGTGGTGCCATATATTAACTTTTAATTGTGTAACTTTTATGTTTAAAGTTTGCACTGCAATTTTATTTGGTGATAAGCACAAAACTCTACTCCTCATGACATGAAGAAGAAAAAAAGACTGAATGTGTGAAGAAGGTTTACGTAATGTAAGCTACTTTGGATAATACTGGTTGTAAAGCAGTATGGTAGGTGGGTTTCCATTGGGGTGTAGAAATGAGAAAGTGACAGGCAAAACTGATGTTAGTGGAGACATCAGAGACAGATTTAAATCTTTTAAAAGCGAGCAACATAGTTGCTCTTCTTATTTAAGAAGGGGTCAGAAGTTGGAAGTGTGAGATTAAAGAGTGAATATGAAAATAAAAGGTAGCATGAGATGGCCTAGACCCTTTCACTAGAATGACACCCTTAGTATCTGTTTTTAGCCATCCCATGCCACTAAGTAAAAGGAAACAAAAACAAACCTTGCTACAAACAAAAAAACTTAAGGTGTTTCACTAAAGTTGTTTTTATATTGCAGTTTTAAAGAATTATTACCATTAATTTCTCCAACCCAAAATATAGACAGAAATTTCCCAGGAGAAACAAACAATATAAACTCACGGAATGCCTAGTAAGTAGTTAAGGATGCAATTTATTATGAAGACGTATTCAGGCTGCTTCCAAAAAAATTGAAGTGTCAGAGTATCTTATTTCATCTTTCCAATACATGTACAGTACAATAGAGGATAGAGCTGCACCACTGAAATTCATGACATTAATTGTTTTAATGCAGTCTAAACAATCATTTTTATTCTGTTACCTGAAGTCTGCAAAAGCTGAAGCTGGGTCCACTAATTTCGCATTAAAATGTTTAGAGTTTAGAAGGAAAGCAACAGTCAAAATTATTTTTGGCTTGTATTTAAGTACATTCTTGGCAATACAGTACACCCAAAAAGTTAGGTATAAGCGAAGAAAATCTTTGACCTATGTTTTAGTGAGTGGCTTCAAACCCTACTATGATGAGAAGATAATGCATGTTTATACACTTTTTGAATAAACCAGACTCTGTAAGTGGACATTAATGACAGCATCCTGTCTCTTCATTAATTTTCATGACTTTGTCCAAATCTCCTGTACCTCTCAAATCTCAATGAGTCAATTGTCAAGCTTTTCTTAGAATATTGTATGTGGATAGTCCACTCATTTGATGCTTAATTTAAATATTGCATCCTACAGCTTATTTCTGTTAGTTACCTGACCATGAACACAAGTTTCCATTTGAATACTCTTTTCCTATAACCAGTCTATGTTGTTTTATATATTGCCTTGGAGCTCACCAGTATTAAGAGCACTTTTAGTAATGACGGAATTTTAGGAAAGTAAATTACAATGCTAAATATGTGTTGCTTTTCATTTCATTAACTTGTTCCATGATAAGATAAAACACTACAGCCATCAACTATAACTCAGCACTATTGAATATTAACAATACTAGTTAACTTCCTTAAGGTCAAGACTGTTATTTAGCAGGTTACAAACCAAAAAAAGTTGAGAAAAAAAATTGTATGCATTTATATATGTGACCAGTGAATATGTCATTTTTCTTCTTGTTGAAATATTGTAGTGAAAACCATTGCTTAAAAATGTGCAAAAATGTTCTAGAAAGATAAGGCATCGTATTTACGTATGTATGTTTTTTTCTTTTGGTATTATCATATGAAGCAAAGATTATTCAGGGTACAATTCCAATTTAATACTCTGGAAAACATTTAACTCAGTCACTGGTGGATTTTTTTTTTTTTGCTTTTAATTCAAAAGCTTGTGCTGAGCTTTGGTGGAACACCTTACTCACTATATTCTAGTCAAAATTCAGTATCATTAGACTTTGATAAAGCCATCCGAATTACTTTCGAATATGTGTTTTATCTCTTCCACTGGAAAGTAAATGTGTGTCAGTATTAAAGCTGTGCAGTACCATGATATTCACTAACTTGTCCATCTGCTTCTGTACTTTTTTGTTCATTAATAAGTTGCTTACAATATTACATAAGGTGGTGTTGTGTATCGCAAAGTGTCTCCATTATCTTACAGGTGATGTCTCTTCTTTTCTTCTCTCTCTTTCTCTCTCTTTTCTATACAGTGTACTTCCAATGAACCACAGTACATATTTTTTAAAATATGCCATTTAATTTACTATTTTAAAAGAAGTATTCTTCTTTTTTTAAAAGAATTGAAAACATTTATTGTGAATAATGTGTTTAAAGAAAAGGGATGTTGTGGCAGCACTTAGAATTGTTTTTTAATTTGTTTTTTAAAAAAATACCTGTTTATTGGATACATTTTGTTCACGAAAAAGTATGACCTCTTAATGTGTTTCATTGGTATTGTTAGTGCAGCGGAGTTTAATTGGCATAAAAAGTTGGTTAATAGTACTGTTGAAGTGTGTATTGTATATTTACTGGGGAAAAAAATAAAACATATTCACATTTCAAATCTATGTTAAAAGACCTTGAGTAAGGAGTCAATATGTGAAAATCCAAACTGGGAAAATCAGGCAATAATAACATAGACTGAGCTATAATCATCACTGTCCACTTACAGGTAATGAGGAACATTTTATATGCTGGTTTTTGAACCAGGCTAAGAGCTGTCTTTGAACCAAGCTAAGAGCTGTCTATAAATGGGTCAGTGGTAAACATTGCCTGTTTAACATTTCTGTTTAAGGCCCTGTCTATATTGGGAGTAGTTGTACCCATGTATTTGCATTGGTACAGCTATTCCAGTGGCACATCTTCTGTTTGTAGACATGCTATCTCAATGTACAGTAAGGGCAGCAAGTGCATAGCTTACTTACTTAAAGCCCATAAACCAGAGGATGTGTAAAACCTGTGTTCAGCAGGTCTGAACCCTTGGACTTGGTATTTTGTACTGGTGGAGCTACTGCCGACCTAGTACAGAATATCCTCAGAACATATAGACAGATGCTAGGTCAATTTTTCTCAATCTTTGCATTGAATATATGCTCAATTTTAACTGCAGGAGGGGTGAAGGACTGAATAATAAATTGTTCCATGTGCTTCAGTGGTGTATTGCTGTATGGGCAGCCATTTCAGTGATGCAAACAACAGACATTTCTTTTTTGTTATTTATTATTTCTCAAGTCCTTATGCAAGTCATTAAACTTTTGAATAACTTCTGGTTGTCACCCAACAGGGTCTTGTTGGGTGACATAAAATACAACAGAAACACTGTAAACGCTGTTCTTTGGGAAAGGAACAAAAGAAAAGGAGTGTGGAATGGTTTGATACTGATTTAGCTATATACCAGTGAAAAAGGGAGACATGAGTCTGAAATAATGATATGCTGGTTTATGCTTGCCTCAGCCCATGCATTGCCAGCCAGGAGAAAAGGTGTGTTTGCTAAGGCTGAGGAATAGTCCTCACAGCTGACAGAGGAAAGGTAATTGGAATGGGGGAGATTATGGCAGGGACTTTTTAACAATAATACAGGTAGCTCCTTGGTCTTTTCTATGATTTATGTAGTTTGGAATTTTTATAATTAATGACCTCATGGAAATTTATCAGGGGAACTAGAAGAAAAAAAAGTTGGCCTTTTTTTGTAAAGATTGAGGGGAACTTTTTTTTGCTGAAGGGAGGATTTTTTAATTTCATTTTTACTTTTTTAACACATTTTGTGTTCTATCCATCTGGGACACATTAGCTACAAATAAATTATTTTTGAAAATCATATGGGCAATGGACAGTTCATTTAGGAGGTACGTTGAAATAGCAGGAAAGATGGCAAAGGCTAATACTAAAAAAAGACACATACACTGCCTTAGAATCAGCTAAGTCCACTAGTTTCACATGTAATTCCAAACTGTTGATAATACATATATAAGCTTCATTACTTTTAGTTTCCATACCAAAATGAATGATCCAAAGTCCATAGGAGGCCTAGATCCTTGGAACACTAAATTAGTTACTTTATTTTAGGTGTGTGGTTAATCCAAGCCTGTGGGAGTGGAGTTATGGTCAGGATGTATGAGCCCTCAGCCCTGGCTGCTCATGCCCTAGCAGTCTCCAGCTGGGAAGCACATGTGGCTTCAGGCTCAGCAGGTTTCAGTGGATCCCTTTGCTAGGCACCTTGTCAGGCTTCATCTATGTAGAGGCAGGGTACTTCAGAGAGGATGGAGTTTTTCCAGGCAGGGTATGTCTCCAATGAGTTAGGCACTGTGGCGGTTCACACTAGGACCACTTAGGCAGGTAGGTTTCATGTTTTGGGACCACTTTTCCCAGTCCATGTCTCCATGCTGTCTTGCTATGGTCTGTGTACTCAGTGCTGCTTGCTATCTCATGGATCTGGGGTGCCTGGCATAGAACAAGGGTGCAAGACAGGAAGAGGCACGGTGATGCAGGGGGGCAAGTAATGCTCTGCATGCTTTGAGTGGCTGAAAATATACCCTATTAGTTAAGAGGGGACTAGGAAACACAGTAGAGCAGTGGTCCCAGACAGCTGCTCTGCTGTTTCTAGCTGGTTCCCTCCTTTTGGTTCAGGCTAACTTCTTGCCCTGCTAACCACTTCACCCAAAATACCAAGTGTGACTTGGAGACATCTAATAGGACACAGAGGAGGTGTAGGTCCGTGCTTGCGTGCTGTGAATGTGGACGGGGGATTTGGGGGCAGCTAGCTTTTAGCTCTAGTGGTGACAGGAGGCCTAGACTGCTTTCTAGCCTGCCTTTGTTTAGCTGTCCAGCTACCTGAAGGAAGACCCCAGCAGAAAACAAGTTTCTAGAGCACACCTTACCATTGCAGCATCTGTGCTGGCATGCGAGTCCTCATTCAGTCTGTTGTAGACCACCCTGAGTTCTGCACTGGCTTCTCACCAGATGCTGAGGACTGAAATGGCTTACGCTGACATTTAGGCAGGTGTGGTTGTTATTCTTTCTGCAGCAGAATGAAAACCCGCAAAACAGCGGATCACCAAAGCCCCAAACCTGCCAAACGCAATTCTTTTTAAAGCAATCGTCAAATATTCTAGAAAACAAAGCATTTCAAAAGCACATTTGAGGATTTGTTTTTCCTTTTGTTGTTTTTTAGTCTTAACTACCATTGAAATGATCTATTTATTTTTCTGGAGCTGCTGCACTCTCCCCCCCTTGCTCCATTCTCCTGTATTTATCTTTCAGCTGTAAAGAAGTTATGGCAGAGAATAATCACATTTGTGTACTTTCTGTGTTATAACTTTAAACAATAAGGTGCAGGGTTGCATTCAGTTTAATTGATCAAAGCCAGATGGGGATGAAATGTTTCTGGTTTTGGTCTTTTGTTTACTTTTTTTTTCTCAAAAGGCCTGTTACTATTTGTGCTGATATTTGTTCCCCATTTATGCTGATCAGTGCATCTTTTGCCTTCAAGGATGCCATTAGTAATTCTCCTTTGTGTTCAAAAGCAGGAATCCATTGTGCAGCACTTGGAGAGCCACTCGGATGCAGGTAAAGAATATAACAGCTTGAGGAAGTGCTAATTAGAACCAATTAAACTTAATTGACCTCCTTTGGCAGTAAAATGCATAATAGAACTTGCTCTGTCCTTGCGAAATGGAGATCTCGCTTTAAGCGTGAGAGTGGAGCATGGTTTCATGTATCAGCCTGTAGTAATTATGTGGGTTTAACAACCAGCAAGCGGTTTGCTCCAATTTGTTCTAATAACTGAGCTCTACTGTATCAGGGCAGTGCAGTAAAAGTGAGATTCCTGGCTCAGCCTGTTTAAAAACCTGATTTTTACAGAGCAAATGAGCATCTCAAGATACCAATACTAATCTCTAGGAATGAGTTGGCAGAAAAAATATGAGTCCCTCTTATAGGTAAGTAATGGTGTAAGCATAAAAAAGTAAAAGCAGTTATATGCCTGCAAGTTGGAAATGCCTCTGGTACTCAGAGGCTGTGGCTATGCCCAGTAATGGGTGTAAGCTCTGGTGTGCCTGTATTGGTATCTTGTCCAGGAAAATGATTGGCACCTTGCATTGAGGATGTCTGTGGTAGACTTCTGTTCAAAAAGAGGCACTGGCCTCCATCCACCTGAGGTTTCCTGTTCTGTGGGCTGCACCACTACTATGGGTAGAAAGTTTGGGCACAGTCAGAGGTATCCAAATAAAAGAGAGGAAACAGGGGAGAGAATGAAGAGCAGAAATTGTATGCATTTGAAAGCACCAGTGATGGGTCTAAACTACACATCCCTGTGAAAAGCCATTCTTATTAGGAAAACCAAACTGATCCAGTTTCAATGGTGATGCTTTGATGTTTTTTTTCTGAATGCGACTGGTTTTGCTGCTAGCTTGGCCTTACTATGAACAGCAATAAAGGTGTTAGTCAGGTAGGGACTTTGATGTGACCAGTAACATCACTCTCCCTTCAGGGAATGTTCCATTTGCTGGCTTGTTAATGAATTTCTTTCCTAATGAGTGTCATTAAAAACCCTTTGATTAGCTATTTGTGTGAATGCCCTTCCTTTTTCCTCTAAGCTGCTACTTGCACTAGTGGTGGCAGGATTTTGCCCTAGGCAGAAAGCATGCAGTTGTATTCCTTACCTCATGAATACAAGTCTGAAGCAAATGGCAATAGGAAAGAGGGGCGGAGAGGAGAAAAAGAAGACCTCATGGATGAGTTAAAGTTGTTTTCCACACATGTAAAACCTGAGCACTAGCATTTAGATGAGAATGTCATTAGGGAAAATGAAGAGCAATAGGTAGTGATGGTGAAGCATGTAAGAATAATTTACATACTCCTCGAGTGCCAACAAGCAAAGAAACAAATAAAGCTATAACTTGGGGAAAAGGAATGCCAGAGAATAAATGGACCGCAACAAGCAAACAAAAAATGCCATGACGTAAAACATAGCAAGAAGCCTGGAAAACAAAATTAAACACAAAAAAGACATTTCATATCCCAGGCCCCTTAATGAGATATTGATGGCATAGAAATTGCCTACTCCCATGCAAGACCAAAGGAAGACTGAGAAACACAAAAACAATTAGCAAACAAATTTGGCTATCTGAGGTTTAATAGAAAGAGATGTGGCATAGCAGAGCACAATTAATCACCAATTGCCTGAAACACTTTCTTCTCTGAGCTACTGCAGACCTGCCTCTCCCCTGCACAACCTTAAAGTGTCAGGCTCCTGATTCAGTTTGTATTTAAAACAAACCTCTCTCTGCCATTCCTTCCCCAGTCCCCCAACTCTCTCAGTGAATTGCAGATTCTGATAAACAAACGTTTTGCATTTACTCCTGTGTCACAGGCTTCAAACCAGCTTCAGCCTACCCACCCCCTTCTTCCTTCTCTTTTCCCTTCAGGCATAAGCTTAATCTATGTATTTTCTACCTTGTTGTTAGGCATATAATGAGGCTTTTCTATTTTTGTCCCTCTTTGCCATGAAAGCTATCTTAGATGTGTCACACTTAGAGATTAATATGAGTTCACTTCCATGTTTGATCTATGTGGAATATGAGTTTTAAGTTTAAACTAGGTCACTGGGTGCCTTTAGAGCATTTGTTAGGAAGGGAGAACCATTGATGAGTCTCGATTTGAGTGTTTCAGCCCTGTACACAGAGCCTGAGAATCTCAGGGTGAATGATCTCACTTGCAGGAGAAGTATGTATGGCTGTGTGTCAGAACCCATGCCTACTGTGACATAACATAGTTCTTTGCGTCAGTGTGCACGTATTAATAACAGCACGGGAATGTACCTTAAAACATCTGAAATTGTATGTAACTCTGAGCAGTGACAACCTGTGAGTAAACCTTGGCTATGGTGAAATCTGTGGTGAAATTTTAGCCTTTAATCAACATGAAGCCTTAGTTTCTAGGGTAATCTTTTTAGTGTAGTAGCAGATTTTAGTCCATCAGAAGACTGCCTTTCTAGTCTGTGTACCATATACCCCTGGGACATTCCAACATTTTCTGATTTTCTGTACATGAATATCTGTGTACATAAAAACCAGTTTCCAAACATGGGGCGTTGAATTTGTTTCTATCATAGTCTGTATGTGCTTTTGGATCTTTTGGGAGTTACTCATATCCCAGGTATTTTCACAAGCACTTACTGCTAAGTAAGAATATTCAAAGAACAACCGTATTTTCATATTCTTTGCAGTCTCATGCAGGCCCGTGAAAAAGAACTGACACTAGTTTCAGCTTTTAGTTGCTGGTATGATACACTTCTGATTTCACTGAGGGATTTAGGTTTTATAGAATCTGATGTGAATTAGTTAATTGGAAACTAATGGTAAAAGTTCTAGACCTCTGAGATCCAATAAGTACCTTTGTAATTTAGCTGAGGGTAAAACCTTTCAGTGCTTGTGCTGCTACTTTTCCTTTAATTAATGGGATTGCAGGATTGCAGTATTTTGCAATATTCCCATTAGAGCTGTCTGGTTGAAGAAGTTTCACTTTGAAACTGAGTTGCTTTGATCAGAAACTTCTGCTTAGACCGATACATGGACTTTTGTGTCCATGTCTTAAAATGTCTTTCTAGCAGTAGCAGCACTGTTGAAGAGGAAAAAAAAAAAAAGGTTAGTAAAAGCCAGGTAAACTCAGTGTTCTTTAGTGAGTACTTGAGGTTTCCCCTACTTTGGTCTCTGCTTGGCATAAGCCAGGAAATGTTTCGTGCAGGAATGTCTTTGTGCCTGACATCCCTGGCATCTCCTGCCTCACGGGTTACACACAGGAGTGGAGGACAAGGAGAACAAAAGGAAAGGGAGGAGAGAATAAGAAGACATAGAGTATTTCAACAATTTTTAAGACATCCTAATTTTAGCTGGTTTTCTTAATATCCAAAAGGATATTCTATACCAGAGAACCTTGAACTGCAGCTCAAAGGATGAGGAGAGGGACTCAAACTCCAGCAGCTAGCATTGCGGCTACTGCAATCACATGAATGGTACAAGGACTATAATCATTTAACCCCAGCTGGCAATGGAGTGCCATGCAGCAGTACTTGCTCACCCCTCACGCCCTGTGAGATGGGGAGGAGGATTGGAAGAAAATAAAGCCTGCAGGTTGAGATAGGAACTAAAGTAAATTACAGGCATAGTAGTAGTAATGATAATAATAATGATAGTAATGATAATAATAGGTGAAAGAGAGAGATGACTAAAACCCTAGAAAGAAAGGTGATGCATAATACAATTGCTCCCCACTCGCCGACTAATACCCTGTTTGATCCCAGCAGCTATCAGTCCCTTCTGGGTAATTCCTCACAGTTTCTATAACTGGGCATGACATGCTGTGGTATGGAATACCCCTTTGGCTATTTTGGGTCAGGCATCCTGGCTCTGCTCCCTCCCAGCTTCTTGTGCCCCTCCTTGCTGGCAGAGCATGGGAAACTGAAAAGTCCTTGACTTAGGGTAAGCGCTGCTTAGCAACAACTAAAACATCAATGTGTTATCCGCATGATTTTCATGCTAAACCCAAAACACAGTGCTGTAAGAAAAAAATTAACTCTATCCCAGCTGAAACTAGGACACAGGACAAAGAAAGAAGTCTTCTATATCTTACTTCCCTTCGCAATGTGTTCTGTAGCACATTGTAGATATGGTTCACAGAAATACTCCTTTTGTCCACTGCCCATTTTTTTTTCTTTCTGTAAATGTAAATACTTGTCTCAGAAAAGAAAATTTCAGAGAAAAGCTTATGTTAACTGCCAGAAAAATGTGGGGCTGTCCTCAGTGCAGGCCTCTGACCACCAATATTAAGATGTGTCAGTAAATTGGTTATTGTTCTTACACTGTTTCTGGTGCTGACAATAGTAATGACAGAATGCTTCTAATTGGTCCCAGAGAACAAAAATGGGACACAAAATTCTCCCCTTTTGTTGCAGTGAACAGTGTTTTTTTTTCTTCAAACACTCAATATTATCATGGTCATCTTAAGAATGTTCTGAAACATCTTATGCTGTTCACTTTCTTAAATCCATTTATTAAATTGACTGTTGTTGAGCATGAGACTGACATTTGATAATTCTCACACAGTTTCTAATAGCTGCAGGGTGCTCATTTTTGGAAGCAGTTTTATGATGCTTCAAAATGTCTTCTCTGCTTTTGCTGGCACATATCATACCATATAGCTGAAGCAGAGCTGTCAGAACAGCATGTCTCTATTTAGCAGACCATTGTTTGTCATTGAACTGATACTCTTGGAGTTTTTTCAACTGTAGCATTGTTGCCAATGGTGAAAATTTCAGTGCTTCATAAATGACTGTGCACAGGAAGATCAATCCAGCTGGCAAACTCTCTACTTTTACAATTTTTGTAAAAGTCATCAACAGGGGAGCCAATAATTTTCACTCTCTGATGAAGTCTTCATTATGGAGCATCTGAAACCTTGTTGTAATGTGGATGACTTTGGCATTATATCTGCAGTTAGGTGCTTGCGCTTCTAATAGCACTCATACAATGGGAATTGTGCACCACCAAGAGCCTATAAAACTGGAGTAACTTAATCTTCCACTGCGTTTGTACAGTCTGCAGGTTTAGTAAGGGTCTTTCATGCTATTTACAACATCTTCGTTTGTCAGATTCTTCTCAGTTTAATTCCCTGATATAGAAAACCTGGTGAATGTCAGCCCTTGTAACTAACAGCTTTCAGTAAACACAGTCTACAGGGATGTGAGTCGAGTAGGTCACCCCATAATGAGTACCTGTGAAGGGAGGACAGGTTAGCTCAAAACACTTTCATGTTTGTCAGATTTAATTTGAGGTTTTGACTGTGAGCGGATTCAGAAACACTTGTTACAGGTGGTCAAGACATGCTAGGAAGAGCTACAGTGAATAATAAGGCTATTGTGCTATAATGGTATCATAACACCTGAAGCAGTCACGGTAGCTGTTGTTTCATCTTTCTTCAGCATTGATTTTATTATTCTGCAATGAAATTATTACAGCTTTGACCTGCTGGTAGGTTCTGTGATATGGAGGAAACACTAATAACAATTTTTTTTGGTCTTTGTTCCTCTTCTTTTTTTTTTGGCTTTTTGCCTGCCTCTCTTTCCCCTGCAATAGACTTGGGTTCATCTTGCTTGAGGTGTAGACAATTATCAGCATAATCCTACTGATGAAGCATTTGTGAACGGCTGCATTGGAAAAGAAAAATAAACCAAAAAGATCTCCCAAAACTCCCCTAGAACAGAAAATTACAATAAACCTCAAACCAGTGGGCCAATTCTGCTAAAGCAAGCTGTATTTCCTTTTTCTCTTCACAGTTCTTTTGTCAATCTTCACAGCTCCTTGGAAGGAAAATTCTTATTCAGAAAAAATGAGGTTTCCTTCAGAAAAACAGTTTGATAGATGCATTAATTCCCTGCCAGAAAGAACCTAACCCTGATGCTTTCATACACATTAAGTACAGTCCTGGATAAGAAATGGTGTTACTAAGGGAATGTTTATTCCATGCTCCTCATACATGACACTTGAACCTTCCTTGTTTCCGTCATTCTTTTTTGACACCACTGTGCATAGATTTCTTATGGCCTGTGGTCTGGATTGTAACATTTGCAATGTATTCCTATTTTAGTACTATATTGACTATTCTTAATTTTCTTACCTTCAGTTTTCCTTCTTTTTTATTTTTTCTTAAAGATACGATTTTGGGTTTTGAGCTCCTTCTGCAGATTGTACATGATTTCTGTTCAGATAAGGGAAATCAGAGCCTAAGTGTTCACCCTGCATGAGCAGAATCATTTACAGACTGCCCATGCTTATATACATGTCAAGATTGCTGTTGCCTCTTTGACATGCATATCTTGGTATGTGTTCAGATGTTCCTTCCTTTGGTGCTTTATGTGGCATGAACAAAAAAAGACCAAATATAATTTTAACTTTAAGAAGCTTTTTCACATCTCCCAGCCAAGCCTAGTTCTGTGACATGTTGTATTTACTAAAGTGCAATGCAGCTTTGAACAGATTGATATTCTCTCCTCCAAAATTTTCCCTCAACTACAAAAGTTATTGGTGCTGATTCTACCTGGGAATGCAGTAAACGACCTCAGCCTCTCTGAGCATGCATCACGTAGCCAGCAAGTGATTTGGGATGGCTTCAGTTCAGCACAGCTAGTTAGGGAGAGACAGAACATAGTCGGCATCCTCACTCGGCTACAGTCATAAATCATCATACAACATGGCATTGACAAATTGATCTTGGCCTAGAGCATCTAGAAGCTTTGTGAAAAACCTGGCCAGTGCAGGGCTAAAATACTAACAGCAGGCATCCTGGGATATGCTTTCAACTTCTGGATGGAGGTGGATATGTAAACAATATGCTTTGTGGGCGAATTTCCAGGAACATCTGTTGAAATTCTTAATCTGTCTTCAATTGCTTTTCCTAGAATTTTCTTTCAGTTTGGTTGCTATCTTTGTTGCCCAAATGAGCATGAGCAAGGTGGATCTAGGATGATAATCAGGCTCATCTGTCAGCAGTGATATGAGAAAAATAGCAGGCCAGTTGCAATTTAGTACACAAAACACTGCTGTTAAAGGGTAACCAGTTCATCAAACTTCGCTGAAAATGATGAGGTTTTCTGGTGGTAATTTAGACTTGTAGTTGGAAAACCGTTCTAATCGGACCCCAAGGCTGAGTAGCTTTCACGTATGGTAAAACTCCACACAGGCTGAAAATAAGATGAGGATTAATGAGCTTCTAATTTCAAGACTGATACCTCTTGAATATATCTCCTTTTTCCTCCCCTGGGATTTTCCCATTATCCCTCCTCTCCCCCTCCCCACCCTTTTCTTTAAAAAAATTCCTGATCTCATAAGCAGTTATTGAAGCACTTTTCTACGCATTGCCCATGTGTGTATATAATAGAGCTCAAACTGAATGCTATGAGCAGGCATTTCTGCATTTTTATCTAACAGCAAGTGATTCGCACAACTGGAAGAGGGGGGCACAACAGCCCAAGAAAGTTATTCTCTGCAAAAATGGCATCAAGTTTGTACACAGTGACACATTTCTTATTTATTTGCATCAATTAAATGCTGTTTCTGAACATTTTAATGATTCTATTAGCTGCTAATATTCATGTTCTCACTTTAGCTCTTCCTCAGATCTTTTACTCCATCTTTCAGTCTTTATCACAGTTTTTTCCTTCTTTTTCCAACTTATGTCCTTCTGCTTTTCCCATTCTGCCTTCTAATACCTTTTTCTCTGCTTTGTCTAGGATTTCCAGCTCTTGTGTGCTACTCTCCAGTATCAGGTTTTCCACTGTCTAATTTTCCAAGATCATTCATTCCTTCATCTGCATTGCTAATGCGAATTTCACTATTTTAAATATGTCATTCTAATACATTAATAGCTAAAGCTCTGAGCACGCACATGGCAAACTAGATGTCTACAGAAGAAAGAGGCAAATCAAATTCACTTGACTGCTGAGGTGACTGATAGCCCTGTTTTTTCACCTACCTGATTTCTGCTTGTTGCAGAATATTAAAGGATTTTCTACACCTGTATATAGGTGTAGAGAAACTAGCAATTTGCTACAAATGTACTAGCTCTTTAAGAAGGTCTTGTAAGAAAGCATCAATCCTTTGGGGGGGGGGGGGGCAGAGGAAATTGTCAATGCTTATTTATTTTCTGTAATCTCCATGGTGCTGTTATAGAAAGATTTAGAACTGCTTACAGGTCTATTGGCTGGGTAGCGCAAGATGTGACTACAGTAAAATAGTATTTTTTTTTCCTCATTAAAGTATTATGAGTCCGCTTTGACACAAAATCCATAAAACATATGGATTTGAGGAACTTTGAATCATTAATAACACAATGGGTTGTTTGTGGAATAAATATAAAGGAAAGATGAAGTGGAAATTAAATGTAATTGAAAAGGAAGTGAATTTTTGCAGATAATATGCCTTACCAGTATAGTTTAGTCTACTGGTTTACCCATGAAGGAGAGCAAATTAGGATCACATTTCAATCCAGGTGGTTTTAAGTGCAGCTGAAAGTCATCTCCTGACATTGGAGAATCAGCAGGCAAATTGTCCCCATTGCAGGACACAGCTTTTATTTTAACCAATGCCTGTGCGACAGTCAGGTCTCAGAGTACCATGACCATGAGCAGGACCATCCAAAGCTCAGAGGTGTTGGGGGGCAGCCTACAGGGTTCTGTTTACTGTTTGGGTACTCTTATGTGCTAAATGCTCATTTGCCTCTCTTGGGGAGGGGAGAAGTCAGTCCGAGCTTCTCCATGTCCTGTGTGACACTGAGACAGCAAATGCCAGGTTTTGGTCTTGTTTTGTTGTCAGCCCGCACCCTTCTGAGGGTTTGGAGAGTTGCGATTTCCCTGGAACAAAAACATGGCTTCTGCAAGTCTGTGACAAGTTCTCTGGTGCTTTCTGTCATCTGTAAGGCTGGATATGGTTGGAATACTCCAAAGCAGCTTCTCCCCTCACATTGTTTGCAGAGGCAGCTGGGGTAAGCTTATAGAATGAAGAGAGGAAGAAAGTACCAGTTTTTGAGGCATCTAAGAGGTGGTCAGGGTTTGGAAACAAGGAAACTATTTTGATCTCCCTCTCTTTGCCCCATGTGCCAGATCTTTCCTTTTTACCCTGACTGCATCCCCTTCCCAATTTTGTCTTGTATGTGTCAAGTTATGGAAATGTTTTATCTTTTGAATTTCATTGCTTGAGTGATAAAAGGTAAGTCTCCGCCTTGGTGCAAAGATTAACAAAATGAATCCCTCTATAGAGTTCTCATATTCTCATTTTCCCCTTTCCATCATGAGATTATGGTTTCTGCGTAGACTGGAACCACAAAATTACCCTGATATCTCTGGGGTGCTCTTGTCTCCTGGCAATGTTTGCTAGGAATGTAGAGATTTCAGAAGGAAATCTCTATTTCCATGAAATACTTAAATTACCTCCTAAAACATTATATAGGCATAGGTAGAGAGATTGTCCATTTCTTTTCTAGAGAGCTGCATTAGGTGAAGTTGAAGACTAGTTGGATTTGTTGCTGGTATTAGTTGTTACGCCAATTCTCTCACTCCAACCCCTTTGAAAAGTCCAAGCAATCCTTCATATATCTGTATTGCAAATTGTTGGGCAAGTGTTTTCTGTTGATAACAAATGACAGGTAAGTTGTTTCATAGAGTAGATTACAGACTGGCAGCATTGTATGGAGGGCTAGCAAAGTTAGAGTATTATTAGCCAGATGGTATTTACAGCATCACTTATCAATAATAGAACATTAATATTCAAAATGGAGGGATCAGGGTTTTTTTATATTGTGTAAAACAGTACCTGACATCCATGCTTGTTTGATTTTAAGCATCTCATGACCAAGCACAGACAATTACACCAGACTATGCTGATGTTAAGAATAAGGATTACACTGGGTTGCTCAACCTGATTTCAGTCAATACTGTAGCATGAATTTATGCCAAATCATGAACATAAAAGAAGATGTTACATTACCAAAAATGCTGTATTTCTTCTTGAAAAATAATTGTTCTGTCTAATACATATCAAGTCTGAATAATATATGAACACACCAGCATTTAACAAAGATTCACAAGCAGATGGATAAAGTATGCAATAAACACTGTTCCTCTCTGTTACTGTGTTGTCAAGACTGTAACTAATGAAAGCATGTTGAAAAGAGTCCTCACAACCTGAGTAAGATTAATATTTTGTCAAAGGAATTCTAATAGAAGCAGATTTCATGAACCAATAAAGCAATCCATGGATGCATGAATTATAGAATTACCTATTAAATGAAAAAATAAATGCCAGAGGTTTGAGGGACATTGTGTTTGGTGTCACTGTCTGATAAATCTGTTTTAAAATGGAAAAGGATTACCAATTATCATTACTTAGGATAGGATTAGTAATAAATAAGCAAAAGCTTTCTTGCTAAAGCCCTAGGTGAATGGTGGCACTTGAAAATGAAACACTGGCAAAATGCCCATCTCCTCTGGGAAAAGCCTGAAGCACCAGCAGTTTCTCTTTGTAAGCAAACAGCCTACAGAGCACATCTTCCCAATGCATTAAGAGCATCTCAACAGGGCGCACGTTTTGTGTGTTTTGGTGATTACTTGTTTAATCATAAGTAATGGTTAAATTCACAGAGGCAAATAAAGGGATGGTATGCTTTTCCCCGTCTGTTTTTTGAGGGTCATATGTTTACATCTAAACTCATTTTTCCCTCATCTGTGTGTATGTGGTTTTGGATTTTTAATTTCCTCTCTGAATGTGTCTCACAAGAATGAAAAGGCCAAGATGTGACCACAGGCTTTAAGAACTGATTTTTCTCACACATGTTTTTAATTTTTTCTTATATATGCTTTACTGGAAGCAGACACATTCCAGCACGGACACACATAGAGCAGGTCTTTCCTACTGCAGTAGCAGCACAAGATAATTGCACTGTTCCTCATAAAGTTCTACCTGCATGGATGGTGTGGAGAGGGTTCACACATTAAAATAAATACCATGTGGAATTCAGCATATACCATGCAAAATGGGGAAAATGTGGATCATTTTGTGTTGTTTGGCAAAACATAACTTGGATTGTGATTCGCATCTGTAATTTCAGGTTAGGTTTTTGTGCAGAGGTGAGTTTTATAAAATCATGTATAAAGATTATGAAGATGGCTAAAAGGCCATTTTCTCCTCCCTTTTAAAAGGTCCGTGGCAGGATAACATGTATAAATATGGCAAAAAGTTCCTAGAGTGCTCCTGAATGGCAGCACCAACGGCTCTGTTTCACCACAATCATGGCAGCACATGGTGGGGCTGCCAGCACAGTGCACATCACTGGAAAGCTGTGGTTCTTCTCAGAGCAGGAACTAGGATATAGAATAGAGGCGAGCTGTATGGTTTCTTCTGTGGAAATGGGTGCCAGAGTTTTTAAACTGGTTTGTCTTTTCAGGAAAAAAAAAAAAGGGCTTGTTTCCACCTCCTGCAGGATGCTGAGCGCCTGCTAGTGTTTAACAGTCACCTGCAAGAGTAACCAAAGAGGTCCTATTTCAACACTTAGGATATGGTTTGGGGAAATGCTGCATTTATTTGTACCAAAAAAGGATCTTAGGGAGGCTCATGCTTATGACTTGCATAAAAAGGAGGGGATATACTACCTTGGTGTACAAAGTGTGCCAGAAGATCTGATAACTGCATCCAGGACCAGCAATTCCTGTCTTTGGGGTTAAGTGATGCAGAGTGCTTGTGTCTGTGCTCCTCTAGAGCCTGCTAGTCACTCCACTTGGCCTCCCATTGTAACCCCACAGTGCTCAAACCTCTCAAAGCTATTTCCTGCAGGTTTCTTCTTGAAATAAAATGAGAACTGTACTGTACCATGAACATTGAGGTATGTCATGAGAGCCATGGGATTTACAAGGGAGCAGGAGCACTTGAGACACTGATGAGCGTTTCTGTTTGCTTCAGAAGAAATTTTGTTTGTATTGCTTAAACTTGAAATAGAGCATAGTAGCTATGTATTTAGATTATCCCTACAGCAAAAATAACTATTTAAATCCTCCCTGAAGTCAATGATCTTGAGGTCCTTTCTGTCTCTAACCATTCTATGATTCCAGGATTCTAAACCTGTGTTGACAGGCTGCTTTAACCTTCTGGCTGTGATCAGGCCTCAAAGGGGTGTCCAGCAGCTTCGCATTAATAGTCTGCATGCAACAGTGCTTAGGTCACAGTTGCTTCTTTTTCCTGAAATAGCTCCTATTTTAAGCCATCAGTTTACAGACTTAAAACACATTGTCCTTGTAATGGGTACTCCCCAAACAGATAATGCTTTCAGATAGGAGATCTCTCAAGTTTCTGGGCCCTGTACACATGGGTAACATCAACAGGCCAATGCATGATGAGAGATTTTTGGATTAGCTCTTAATTTGTGTTTTACCTAGGAATAGCTTCCTTGTGACTGAGTGCTAAAGCTACCCCAAACCAAGGAACAAGCACAATTTTTTTTGCATTCCAGGAAAATGGGTGAAACTCTTTTTTTGTGGCACATTTGTCGTTTCTAAGGAGCAAATCAGTGGGATGTTGCTGTCATGCTTGAGGAAATTAATTTAGATTTTCCATGTGTCTCTGGTCCTATGGATTATGACCAGGTTTTAACATGTGACTTATTGTTTCTGTTCAATTCAAACAGTTGTTTTATGGTGTTTTGTTGGGCTTGGGATTTTCTTTTAATAAAACAGAGTAATTTCTGGGTTTATATTCTATATTTTATGTCTAATACTTTTGGTGCTAGGTATGTATTCTGTGTGCATTTTACAATGCCTGCCCCCAACACACACACCCCACATATGTTTCCTCTCATGATTTGAATGGAAATCTAACACCACAAGTGAAGAATGCTGAACTACTGTTTCACAAGCTGTCATTTAAGTGATAGATGGTAAATTGAAATTTTGCCATGCAAATTAGTTAATGCTCAGATAAAGACAGTGTTTAACTATTCAAATAAGATCTCATTCTTGATCAGCTGTTTCAGCTTATATCTCCAGTGAAGCAGACAACTAGCTTTCAACTGGAGCAGACAACTAGAACTCCACAAACCATCATTTGTGTTCACTTAGTATCATCTGAGTAGATCAAATGATGTTCAAACAGCACTGATCTGTAGCTATCAGCTGGAAACAGCCATGGATGCTGATCCTTCAGGCAAAAAATTGTATAGTTGGTAGTACTTTGAAGGAAGAATTTGCATCTCTGCAACCTACTACTTTCAGAAATGTAAAAAACCAGCAGACTTGCAAAGTGATCTTTCTGTTAACAAAAACATGTAAAATTCACACACAAAAAATAGTATATTTAGAATCTTAGTGGGAGTCAGGAGGGACTCCTATAGCAAAGTTTCCTAAGCTTACATTTTAAATGACTATAACCTTTCTTTAAGCATCTTGCTACTGCTTTTGTTCACAGGAGACCTTTGAAATCTGGGAGGAAGAAAGCCCTTTGGCTATACAAAATGTTCTGTCTTTACCTGATAAAATTCTATGCTGTTATGCATTTATAGCACTCCATTTCAACTTGCTTTTCTTGGATTCATTAGGGAATATTTGGCAACCTGTCAAATAACTGAGAAGGAGCCACCTACAGAATTAGACCTGCTCCCTCACCTGGTGACCTGCAGCAGCCTTGCTTACCCCTGGGAGGTACCAGAGTAACCATAAAGGCAGTGGGGAAGGAGAGCAGAGCTTTCCACTGCAGAGCTTCCCCACAGCCTTTTGTGGGAGTCTCCATTGGAGGAAGTGCTGCAGTCCTTTGGAGGTGAGGAATAGCTAGTGAATTTGACTGCATCTGGATCATCACAGTTATTCTCAGCAGTTCAGCTATGCCTTTCTTATTGGCAACTACTGCTTCGCCAGCTTTAGTACAGGTGACAGTAGTCTGTGCTGAGAGTTCATAGTACAGTGCAAGTGGGATGATGGATGATGGAGAACATAGCACAGCTATTATGCTATTTCAGGAAAAATAATTCTGGCTACCAGTATATTCAACAGTGTGAGTGCCCTCATCCATTTGATAATGGGGGTGACATTTTGTCATCAATACTTCTTTTTTTCATTATTGGTCTGCATATGTCATCTAACAAGTTTGAAAATACTGCCCACTGTAGACACATCTGATCTTCTCTTAGGTCCTTCAAGAGAATATAAAGGCTGCACCTAGCTAGATGCTGCCTGCCACAGTGGCTGGTAGGGGCAGAGGGACCAGCTTCACCCACTTCCTCTTCCTCAGATGATGGGGTGCACTGGTTGCCTAAGCTATTGCCAGGGCAGACAAGCAAGTTTCTGAGGAAGTACAGAATACTGAGTTTTCTAAAGAAGGAACTGGTAGGGAAACAAGTCATAAAAAATGGACCTGGGTTTGAGATGTCCATGAGTGGGCAGAGAGGCAGGAAGAGGAAGGAAGAGAGTGGGCAAGCACCAGAAGTAATTACTTACAGAAACTGTAGTTGGGTAATGAATGCTGGAATCAGCTCCAGGTTTCAGAAATCTCCAAGGAGAGGAGGGAGACGCAGCAGATGAGGCACTGGAGATGTTTGGAAGGGGACACTGAACTCAGTTTAAAGAGGAGGGCTGTCAGTTTAGTGATACAATTAGCAGTCCTAGCAGTGTCCTTTGGATGAGTCTTTTCATGGAGTTTTATGTGTATATTTATGGAATGGGCCATATTGCTGATCATTAATGTGTAGACTAGTCACGTTCCATTCTTCACATACATTTAAGCAGCATCTATGCTGCTAAGACATCTTCTGGAAGTGATGTAGGTAACCAAATCGGTTTGGGCTAGCCTGGCATTTCTCCCATTGTTCTGACTCAAAGCTGAAGTGTGTTTCTATCTTTTGCAAGATGTTCACAAAGTAACTCTGTACAAAAGGAGCCTCAACAGTGTGCCACTGTTTGAAATCCCTTTACAGTGTTTTTCCATTAAAACAACAAACCTTGGCAGCTACCATCTACTGTTTCCTGATTTGCAGCCAGCCAATTATATCACTTAGAATGCATTTGATTAGCAAGGACAGAAGTTCAAGTCATTGTCGCCTGCTTTTGTGAAGTTCTAATTGTGCCTTAGGAAATGTGTACTTTTGTCTTCCCTTCTGTATACTTAGCTCCTCCACTGGTTTTGTTTCTTCCTGATGCTTACAGTAGTTCAGTTGCAAGCAATATTTTAGCAGCTTTCTGAGTGCCTTCAAAAATATCAGATATCAAAAGAATCCAGTTGCCTCAGTCTTTTAGTGTGACCTTCAATCATGAGAATAGAGCCAATGCTTTCAGTGGGAAGATTTGCAGGGGTGACAATGGCTCCAGAGAATCAGGGCTTGGGAAACCATATTCCATTTTTGTGGCTTACAGAGTGGAAGAGTTACTGTAAAGTCTGTAATAAGAAGGGCATGCATGCTAGCATGGAGATGAAAATAGGATGACCTTCAGTATGGGCTAGCCATCCAAGCATGATTGCATGACCCAGCTGGACGTTTACAGTGTATGCTGAGACCCTTAGAAGAAGCCTGACTTCTATAGCTCCAGAAGCATATTTGCCCTATCAGATATGGTATGTTACCCTGTACAGTGATGAATACACCTTGGCTCAGTAAAGAGGAGGCTCACTGTGACTTGGATGGCTCCATCCCACCAACATACACACACCCAATGTGCACCACACACACACAAGGAATGGTCCAGGGTTGCCACTGTTGCATCTCATGGGCTATATCCAAGTCATGATGTGCTAGAATCGATGCCTGACCGAGTTAGTCATGATTATGGAAATCATGCTTCAGTTCAAAATTGTGATACAAACTTCACATTTTCAGGACAGCTCTAGATGAAAAACTTGTCCATTGTAATGTATTCTGTCTTGGTGAAATCATAATGATTATACATATTAAATAATCTTAATCAGAACTTTCTGACAGAAGATTCCTTGCCAGCTTTTCCTTTGTGCCTATTCAGATTACACCACAGTGGCCCCAGGTCCTGACTGCTGACTGCCATAGGAAAGTATGACATAACATAACAATGTTATCCACATGTGATGCAGGTTATGTGACATAGACTTGAAGGGGGGGACCTGAATGATTTGTGTATATTCACCATGTGCACTTAAACTATTCCCATGATCAAAACTATTCCTACTTCATTTGGTGTTCTTCCAGTCACACGTGACCTCATTGTGCAAGGGAGAATGTAGATTGTTTGACATGAAACAGGCATTATGTCTCTATACTTATTTTTTGTCCTTGGTAGGAGTTAGTGGGACCCCAAAGCAGTTCCATTTTCCTTCCTTTTGTGCTGCTTGTCTTCCTCAGCTGCTGCATTAGGAAAAAGCATTGTGAGTCTGAAAATCTTATTTAAAAGAACGAGGTGATCATGCCCTTCTACTCTGCTCTCCTGAGACCTCACTTGGAGTATTGTGTGCGGTTCTGATGTCCTCAACATAAAAAGGACATGGAACTGTCGGAACAAGTCCAGAGGAAGCCACGAGGATGATCATGGGACTGGAGCACCTCCCATAAGAAGATAGGCTAAGAAAGTTGGGGCTGTTCAGCCTGGAGAAGAGAAGGCTGCATGGAGACCTCATAGCAGCCTTCCAGTATCTGAAGGGGGCCTATGAGGATGCTGGGGAGGGACTCTTCATTAGGGATTGTAGTGGTAGGACAAGGAGTAATGGGTTTAAACTTAAACAGGGGAGGTTTAGATTGGATATGAGGAGGAAATTCTTTAGTGTAAGGGTGGTGAGGCACTGGAATGGGTTGCCCAGGGAAGTTGTGAATGCTGCATTGCTGGCGGTGTTCAAGGCCAGATTGGACATAGCCTTGGGTGATATGGTTTAGTGTGAGGTGTCCCTGCCCATGGCAGGGGTGTTGGAACTAGATGATGTTAAGATCCTTTCCAACCCTGACTATTCTATGATTCTTTGATTTTAACAACACTCTTAAAGACACCATAGAACTCTGCGATGAAAAATATGTGCTGCATGAAAACTATATGCAGAAAATAATTCAGCTGCTGATTCTTTAGTCATGATACATTTCTTTTGTCTCCAGAACACTGCGGAGTTTGAAGCCTTCTTTTGTCTGTGGCTGCCTTCTGCACCTTTTTTCTTTCATGTTGGTATATCCAACCAGTGTTCCATAGTAGAACAAATAAATCTCTTTGCAAGCAAAGTTGGGGAATAGATTAGAAGTTTTGGGTTTTAAGCTAAATGTTTTCAGAAGTCCCAGGTCTCATAAACAGTCTAATTTTAGGATCAAATCTAATGGGTTTATCTCATTAAAAGGCTCAGTCAATTTACTTAGAGTATTTTCTGCTTTGCTTGCTTTCAGGGATGTTTCTCTACTAATGGACATGACACTCTTTCATTTTATTTCATGAAGACTGTAGTACTGTGATCAATTGTTGCAAGTAATGTCTTTGCATTTTCTCATTACTGCAAGACATTAAGTTGCCAGGGTATGATTTACTTTAGCAAGTGGCTGATGTGTCATCTATATTTCAGGAATTCTGTGACTTGTTTAAATTTCCATTTCACTGGCAGTGTATCTGTGTGTATAGTGAAACAAAGAAAGAACTGACTAGCACATTGAGAGCATTAGGCATTTGAAGCTGCTCTGTTAGATTAAAGCAACAGCAGCACGCTGTGCCACATGAAACCGAAGCAGCCACCCAGAAGAAAAAGGGGAAAGAGCTTAGGCTATTAGCACAAACACTGAAACCATTTTGTCAACGAAATACTCTTCTTTAGTTTGACAGCAGAGATAAGGCATGACATGAAAGTAAAAAAATTAGAATATGTAATGATCCTAAAAGTCTGAAAATATTCAGTGTATTTCTTCTGGTCTTCTACATCTGATCTAACTTTTGTTGACTTACTGGCAACTGGAATTTCCCCTTATTCAGTTTAATATAACTGAAGTGAATGGTGATGTAAGAATCCAACCGTACTCATGATTTAGCATACACCATATGTTCTTTTGTAGTGGCTGCACTGTAGAGTCCTTGTGCTGCTATATGGTGGAGGAGGGCACTTGAAACATGAACTGGGGTGCCTACATTATCAGGTACATGATATTTAACTGAATTCACACCAGGGTAAAATGCAGTGGTGTAGCAGGAAGCAGTTGGGATTGGTGGTATTCATATCAACAAACGACCCTGAGAAAATAAGTTTGAGTGGGTTTTTTTTGGATTAAACTCATCAATATTCTACTGCAAGGATATTCCCTCTTGCTGCTGATTGTCAAACCAAGCACACTGTGTTACTAGACAGTCTTTTATGTTTCCTTGGGCATCTTCACCATCACAGCAATGAAGTAGGCCTGCTTGGCTGTCTGGAGAAGGCACTGTTTGCACTGTTCTGCCAATGGCGGTGCTTGCTGTCCCTTCTGGAATAGGACATAATGGTTTCAGTCACTAGGCAAGAGAGGTGGCTGCAAAAGTAGCTTCAGAGAGCAGTGTCTTTCCTGGGACTCAAAGGTATTTCCATGGAGACATGTACTGACAGGACAAAGGGAAATGTCTTCAAACTGAAAGAGGGTAAATTTAGACTAGATATTAGGAAGAAGCTCTATATCATGAGGGTGCTGAGACACTGACACAGGTCGCCTAGAGAAGCTGAGCGTCCTCCTTTACCATCTGAGCAAGGCACAATTTAAAAACACTTGACAGTTCTTTTGTGGGTTTTTTGAAAGTTGTCTCATAGCACTTAGGATTAATAGGTAAGCAGACATTGTCACCAGCATTCAGAGCAACTGTAATGCTGCAGAAATCTCCTAGAACAGTTTCTTAACTATTCCCATCATATCCCTCAATTGGGTTTCAGGTATACCTTCAAGACTAACGGACTGCTCTGGATGCTGCTTGCACAGCAATGCCTTCCCGGGTAGCTACAGGAGAAAATGGGTTGTTGTAACTGATCTCCATTTTGGTGAGATTGAAAAGCTACATATGCAAATAGACATATAAACCTGGATGAAATCAGTAACTGAATGATGAAAGGATGTTTAGTGGTGCTGTATATCCAGAAGAAAGAGCAGGTCTGATCCCTGTCTTTATCCTGGCTCTCTGATAAACAAGCAATATTAACTATTGGAACCAAAAAACCTTTCATTTGAAGCAAATCTGGACATGAAGGGAGCCAGTGTACTTCCGGTTTTCTTCCTGACATGCAGCCAGGATCTCGCCATCAGATCCTCATCTGAATTTACCATGGAGGAACACTTCCTGCACAGTATGGACAGAGAACATTTGTGCCTTCTTGGAGCTGCGCAAACTGACCTGCAGAAGTGCTCAGGGGATAATGAATATCTTAATATGTTTCAGTTGTTGAATTGACCTTTTTATTTTCTTTCTGACACATTTTTCATATAAATGCCACTTAGAAAATAGAAGTTCTCTCTATACAAAATAACTTCATTGTTAATATAGCCCTGAACAGTTACTTTTTTGATGTACATTTTAAAATATTTAAACAGGCAGAAACACTGTGATGCTTTTGTGTTGCTCTGAACTTACTTAGTTTGGGAGAAATATGGCCAAAGCAACAATATAAAGATACTTGTGGAAAAATTCAACTATACAAAGTTTAGAGTGTTATCATAGTTGAATATGGAAGAGTCTTGCAGAATATCAAAGAAATGCATACGCTCCATATATTTCTCACAAGGAGCTTTGGGTGCTGTAAAAATGCAGGACAGTGTCAGTGAGTTATATGCAGGAATTAATAGGAAATACTGTTCTTGGATAGGACGTAATAAATATGCAGCCTTTTCTTCCCCTTCATGCCCTTGAAACATCCCCTAGAGATTGGGTGAAAACCTTTTCTTTAAAATCCAGCAGGTATTAGGACTATATTGTGAAACACTGTCATGGGTGCTCTTTTTGTGCAGTCACTGGCTGCTAAAGACGCTCAGGATGCTGTTCAGCATCCTTTATCTGAGATGATTTGAACCCAAACCTCCCAGGAGAGTGTCCTAATTGGCACTGTGTGGGCTAGCCAGCCTGGAATGAGGTTTCACACGCTCATTACCTTTTGTTGGAGCTGTTCTAATGTCTGTCAGATTTCATGTTTACAGAATTTATGTTTAAGCGTGTGTACATGTCCTGACCATCAGGCCAAATAGGTAAGGTGGCAGACTGTTGTCTCATATTAAGGCACATAAAGGATTCTTCTGTTGGAAGGTTCAGGTTGCCTGGTTTTGCAATGCTATTAGGGCTAGGGATGGGTTTTAAAGATCTAAATTAGGCATCTAATTGATACTTTAGATGCCTAAATCTCTTTTAATTCCCCAAGGGACCTAGTCTTTAGTATGTATTCTTAAGGTTTTCCCAAGAAAGACTGTCCTTTTTAGCTGAGTAAGAAAATTATGCAGAAAAACACTACCTACAGGCTTATTATAAAATCCTGACTGTGCAGTAAAGATGCAGCTGCTTGCAATTCATCACCTAACTTTCCTTAAGTTCTATTGGTGGGTGGCTTTAATAGCCACATTTCTGCCAGCAGATGTAGCAGAGCTTGCTTTTATATGCAATATTTAAAAATAGATAAACAACTGCATAAAGCATGCAGTTTTTATGTGTGTTGTGCTCTGTTGGTTTTTTCTTTGTTACATGAAAGCTGCATAAATCTGCACATTTTTTGTCCACCCACTAAATGGAACTCTAATTTTGCTGTCTACTCATAGAAAGCCTCATTGATATCAGTGAGATGTCATGCTTACTGAGGCCTGCCTATGCAGATCAAATTGTCTACACCCTGTTTTAGTAAAGACATTTAGGTGCATGCTAAGTCCATCTCCCCCCACTAACATTCTTACACATGAGGTATGTTCTGTTGATGCTATTTGAGTTGAGCAGAGCCTTCAAATCAGCTATATGCAAAAGTGATTTGTTAATTAGAATGGACTAAATCACACAATAAAAATTGAATATATTGACACATCCTTGCGGATCAGTGCCTGCTTTTCCAGCATATGTTTTGAAATCTGAAAAAAGAATTCACTAATTATTCCTTCATTTTAGTGACAATTTTCTAAGACTTCTGCTGAATGACAGCACTTAAAAACCAAAACAGAATAATTCTTCCTACCTCTGTCTCTGATTTGCATTATTTATGAAAATTTCCATGCAATTTTTCAAAAGGATTTCTTTCTCTGTCTGCTGAACCAAGAGACTGCTCAGTCAGTTGAACGTAATGTGGAAAAAACCTCATTTGTTTGCTTACAGTAAGTCTGACTCTCTGACTATAGTAGTAGATTCTGCAAATTATGAGCTCCATCCTTATTTTGGTTGGTTATGAAAAAGGAGTTGCTTGCTGATGCAAAATCAGACATATTTTTCTTTAACCAATAAGTTATGTTCCTCTTGCAGTCCTTGCTTATTTGGCACAGCTACAAAATAAATCCAAGATGCTTTTGGGAGGGTAATGAGAAATACACTTAGATGTGCAAACTTGCTCTTTCCTTTTGGTGCTATGTACAGTGTGCAGACAGATGCAAACTGGAGCTTTGGAGAGCTTGACTGATACAGGCCTTCATCTTGACCAGAAAAAAAACATCTAGTGATGAATCTAGAAAACATTGTTGTTGTCCATGGTTGTTTCATTTCTCACTTCATTTAAAATAAAAAATAAATTGACAATTATCTTTGGATGATGAAGCATTTTCAGAATAGGTTATGATTTACTTGAAAATCAAACCCAAACTTAATTTCTCTGACTAATCCTTTATGGATTTTGTTTTGTATCCAATACAACAGACTAATGATTATTAATGCCACTTGGGAGAAGGACATTACTCAACACTAGTGATGCATGATGTCTATATACTAGATGTATGTTAATTCACCATGCACCTGAAACCCAAAACCAGAAACAGGGCCTATGAGTATGCATAAGGAAAGGAGGAGGGGAATAATGATAATTGTCTGAACAAGAAATACCATAAACCTTTTGACATCTATGTCTGCACCTGCTGGGTAGGCAACTACAATACAACCAGATGTGATCAGTGTTTCTTGTTACGGATCATTTGCATTCTTCAACTATCTGCAGCATTTGTTTTTGCACTGACAGTGTAAGAAGTCTCTCACTCCATACTTTTTTGTACAAAATGAAAATGCAACTCAGCCACAACTTCTACAGTAACAATGTACAGTAAGCAATAAGCATTGTATAGCATTTCTATTGTGAGAAAAAAGTTATTGTTAAGAAGCCTTAGTTTTAGAATCTCAGAACAGATGGCCATACTTTGAAATCATGAGTATTCTCCACAGACAAAGGGCTTTCGTCCAAATGGATCTGATTGCAGAATCAGGGCCTATGTATATGGAAATACAAACTTGTACAATATTACATAACAGGGTCCATTGATACACAGGGAGTTTAGGAACAGAATGCTGTTGCCACAGTCTAGGTGACGGTGAATGCCTTGAAGACTGTGCAAAGCTTGGTTTTATTTCAATACAGTCTCTTCAATCAGGGAGAAGTCTTACTGTGAACTAAAAATTAGGGAAAAAGTCTTTCTGAAGAATATTCTCTGAAAATCAGCTTAATTATGTCAGAATTTGACTGATCAAGGCTGTAACAGTTATGAAGAATACAAGTTTATTTTGAAATTGCAAATATGAGGAGTTTATGCAGAAATGAATACTATTATTTTTCAAAGTCATGCATTCAAGACTTCAGATTCTTGAATGGAAATGATATAGAGCCATAAGGGGTTTTTTAGGTTATCACCTTTTTGTTTTGGTCAAAATTCAGAATGAAAATCAAGTTTTGCTGAGTGTGGTTTTCCCAGCTTTATTAGGGAAATAAGTGTAGGTTCATGCAGTTAAAATTCATTAATGACTGAAATTAATGGTAGTTTTAATATCTCTAGTAGAAAGTGTGCAGTTTATTTGTTCAGACTATGATAAACTTTTACTTGTAAATGAGTGAACAGAAAGTGCTCATTTTCAGGCTTTCATTGAATAGCTGCAGTCAATATTAGAGGGTTGTTGAAAGGAAGGTAAATAATAAAATGAGATACGAGATATAAGATAATACTTGCATTTTCCAGGGTTGAAGTCAGGGTTGAAGCCATGGTACTGCCACTCATCTTGGTGGCTTTCAGAGCACTTATGAGTATATTCTTCTCTCAGAATTCACATCCCTTGAAAACACACCTTAGGTTGGTCTGTTGCTAGTTTGATGAAAAATATTAATTGTATTATTTACATCTTTAATGATATTTACACTTATTCTTCATAGAACAAAAATGAAAATAACATGTAAAAAGAAAATGGAACATTCATAGCACTAGTGAATGTGGTGTAACTGGAAATGGACATAGCCTTGGGTGATATGGTTTAGTGGGGGGTGTCCCTGCCCATGGCAGGGGAGTTGGAACTAGATGATCTTAAGGTCCTTTCCAATCCTAACTATTCTATGATTCTATGATATGGTGCCAGTTATCACAGAAAGAAACTCTATTGAATTTGCAGTTACACATGGAAAAGCAGTCTGATGGGAAATAAACCCTTAAACAAATTTTAACATTAAGCCATGGAGTTTCTCTTGATCCTGATGCTCTTCAAACCTGATTCTTTGAAATCACTGACCATTGTGACTGAGAAAAAAAGAATAAGTTACTAAATTCTTGAAGTATACCCCCCTGTAGAGGGAATCATAACACTTGTGTAATTTATGGCATGCTACCATAGGGAAGCCAGATATGGTTGATAAACAAGTGACGAGATGAAAAGTTGACGTTGGTAAAACAAGCTTATGAGAAGGAAAATTGGGATTACAATAGTCATAACTCAAAAGTGAAAGTGTTATCTTCCTCATTCTGAGATACAAGCTGTTCCAGTCAGTCACACTCACTGGCTAAGTCAATGGTATTGACTAGAGCCAGTTGTGATCTGGGAGCAGAACTCAGAAGTCATCCATGATGCATTGTTTTCTCTGTCTTAATCCTTTTGCAAAGTAGCAGTAGTGCTACTGTGGTGACACTTACTGGCCTAATGTGACATTTTGGCTTTTCAACCATATGTCTGTTTGACCTTATGAACTTATCAGTTTATAATATTTCACCATCTGGCTCCAGTTCACTTACACAAACATGAGCTTGCTGTTACTGCTTTGTCCACCAGCTTCTTGAGCGAAAAGCATTGTATCTATGAATCTATAGATTCACACAGAAAGAGATGCACACACACTTGTAGACGCTCACACCAATTTCATTGAGGAGCTATACTTCTCTTCAGATTCATTCAGCACACTCTCACTGCCTCCATGAAAAGCTCAGGAAGTTGACAGAGGTAATGGTTTGACTTTTATGGATTGCATATCTAAGTTGCTTTATGCGTAATTACCTAATGCAGACATAGTGCATAACAGGTGCCTTCTCTCATGTGGCATCTGCTACGTTATCAGGCTGAAGCTAAGCTACTGAAGCTTGAAGACATTTTGCAGTTTGGTAAAAGCCCGTAAACTCTAAATATCAAGGGAAAAAGAATTATAAAATATATTTGTGAAACTGGTTTTCTGTCACACTAACACAGATTTTTGTAGCCGCCAACTTCTCTGATACATGTCTAATTTATCTGCTGTGCAGTCAGGCTTAGGTGTAGATGAATTTACCTAGTATAACCTCTACACAGAACAGAAACACGATTCCTTTGTTGAAAAGAAACTGAGATACAAGTGACCTGCCAAAGGTGAGGCAGGGAGGGTGAGGGAGAAACAAATATCAACCTACAGTGCCTGTATTTTCAGGCAGAGCCTTATTACTAAGATGAGCCTTCCTTTTTATTGGATCATATATGTATCTTAAAAGCCAATAATTTCTAGCTTGAGTGCCTAAGCTTGGAAACATATATCAATATTTTTTGTGCTGTCATAAATGTCTTGCTTTTCAGCTGCTTCTTCAGCTGCTGACTTGCTGATTCTTTTGAGATTTTTGTTGATGTTTTCTCCAAGTTGTAACATAAACTCTCGAAAGTGGGAAAGCCACCTGTAAAAATAGTCTCCCTATGTTTTAATTCACAATTTAGAAACTGGCATTAATGTTAATCTTGTGGAAGAGTGTTTTCTAGCTTTAAATAGACAAACTCGTACAGATAGTCATAGAAGTATTATTGTTGCCAAAAGCTGATGCTACATTAATGCCAGACAAATTTTTTCCATTTTTCTCACAACTGTTAGCCCTTCACAACCACTGTGAAACTTTATTATGCACTCACTGAAATTTTTATTATGCTACCTGTGTCCTTTTGATCTATTCAAGATTAATGGGAGTCAACTGCCTCTTATTACCTTGCTAAGTGAAACACGGTTATGCTTCTGTTCAGGAAAGCTGCCTGTCTTTAAATCTAGACATTTTTCTTTTTTTTATTTTTAAGTGTTACCATTTGATGTCTGAAAAATGGTACCTAATGCTTTACTAAAAAAGAAGTTAGAATAACTGTTCTATAATCGCTGGCACGCTCATGGGATTCTGTCTTAATTATGACAATAAACTAGTCCATTTTCAGTCTTCAGGGGTCTCTGTTGAACTTCTATTCAGTGATCTTTTATTAAAAACTACCACTAAAATTTTCACCAGTTAATAACTAATATTATATTTAGAAACCTTGGCTATGACAGCTTATGTCCTTATTCCTGGCTCATTTTACTAAAATAAAATGCTTGAGAATCTAAAGTCTTATCCTTTATGAACAGGAGACCCTGTCATGTGAAACAGCTGAAAAGCAAGGGACTGAAAGGGGAATGAAGACTAGATCAGTCTCTCTCCTCTAGTCCTGCTTTGTCCTGCAGTTATTGTAACTATAGTGAAATTCACACTTTTCTTGCCTATTCAGTGCTATTCACTTTCGCTTTCAGTCAATGGGGCTGTCAAACAAACCTCTTTCGTGTGCTTTATGGGATAAATTCTGAGGCTTGTTCATGAAACAGATGAACTAGCTATTCTCCTAGATCATGTGCCCTTTTTTTTTGGCCTAGAAATTTTAACCCAGTACAAACAATTTTGAACCACCCATGATTTAAGGACCATTGGGTTGGGGTTTCTGAATAGCCAGCATGTGAAGTGAAGTGGTTGTGCCTGAGCAAGTTGAGCCACCAGATGTTTGCAAATCCTAGCCTTGTCAGCATAACTGCTGTGCACAGTGAAGATATCTCATATGCTGAAGACACTTGCAAAAGAATAGAAATATAGTAACCCCCAGAGATCTATGAAAACTACCTTGCATCCTGATAACTCATCCTGCAGATGACACAGAAGGGATTTGTGTGCTATCGGATAACAAAATTGGAAGGAGCGATGGTGATACTGAAAGAGGCATAATGTAAATGGTCTTGACACTGATGGAGCAATTCTGCATAAAACCTGATCTTGATCTTCTTTTTTTGTCAGGTTCAATAAACCAATGATGTATTTTTGGTCAAAATGACAAAAAATGCAATCACTGGGTAACAGAAGCTGACTTTCTGAATTTATTCTCTTGCCAATTTTTATGTTATCTGGAAATGGCTGGGAAAAGGCGTTTATGCTCATCAGTGCTGGCAAAACATTAAAAGGTATCATTGAACTTTCTCTTTTAAAATATAATTAATTATTAAATAATAATGTATTTAAAATAACATATTAAAAAGATGCACCAGTGAAGTTATTTTCAATTTGATGAGCTTACCCTCATTTTTTTGGAAATGCCCTTGGAGCATGACCAGGAAGTCAAAGGAAGTGATCCTGCCCCTCTACTCTGCTCTCGTGAGACCTCACTTGGAGCATTGTGTGCAGTTCTGGTGTCTTCAACATAAAAAGGACATTGAAGTGTTGGAACAAGTCCAAAGGAGAGCCACGAGGACGATCAGGGGACTGGAGCACTTCCTGTATGAAGACAGGCTGAGAAAGTTGGGGCTGTTGAGCCTGGAGGAGAGAAGGCTGAGTGGAGACCTCCTTGCAGCCTTCCAGTACCTGAAGGGGGCCTATGGGGATGCTGGGGAGGGACGGTTCATTAGGGACTGTAGTTATAGGAAAGGGGTAATGGATTCAAAGTTAAACAGGGGAAGTTTAGATTGTATGAGAGGAAGAAATTTTTACTGTGAGGCACTGGAATGGGCTGCCCAGGGAAGTTGTGAATGCTCGATCCCTGGTGGTATTCAAGGCCAGGTTGGGCATAGCCTTGGGTGGCATGGTTTAGTGTGAGATGTCCCTGCCCATGTCAAGAGTGTTGTAACTAGATGATGTTAAGGGCCTTTTCAATCCTAACTATTCTGTGATTCTATGAGTCTGTGAAAATCAAGAGCTGTGGTGTCACTTTGCCTTATAATTTTTAGACAGATTGTTCAGGAGACATCTATCCTTTTGTCCAGGTAGATTTGGTGGCTTGAAGCAGTTACACAGCAGTACTACATCACAGCTAACTTTCAAAGTATCCAAGTTTGTGTGGCAAGGAATGATCTGAAGTTCTGTGACAGGTAAGGGGTCAAACAAGTTTCTGTCTGTGCTAGAGCATTACAGTGCATTTCTGCAGTGGAGTTTGAGGATAACAGTTTGAAGTCTGTGGGTTCTGCTGTCTTGCTCCGTAGCTTGTCCTGTTGGTTACAGATTTTCGTCTGAGTTATGACTCTGTCCTTTGAATAGAAAGCTAACTTCTCTGCTTCTGAGTGATGACGAGAAAGGTATCTCCAGTTGCTCTGTTGAATAATCCAGCTCATTATTGTTACTATTGCTGTTGTTATTATCATTAGAATTACAGCTGCATTAGTTCTTAAGAATTAGGACTGGCTTTGTAACAGCATAAAAGTGACCTAATTGTGAATCCAGTTTGGCAGGGACTTCAAGAGCAGAGAAACAAGAGGCAGGTGCTATTCCAAAGAGACCCATGTTCAGCACCATCATGCTTTCCTTTGCTATGAAACCCTGGTGATGGTAGAGTTACAGGTGGAGACCAAGACTTCAGATTCCACAAGCTGAGGAAATTTAAGCCTAAATATTCAGCTCCTGGAAGATGCTTTTTGGTCTCTTTGCTGGAGGTGTGCTGAGGGCATGAAGATGTGTGAAGTTGCTGGAAGCAGGGGAGGAAACCCAACTCTCACAGCTGAAGTGGGGCACTCAGTGGAGCAAGTTTGAAAGTCTGGCTTACAGAGGGAAAATAGAAAAAATATCTGGTATTATACTGAATGTGTCCACTTCAGGTAGGTAGTTCTTATTTACACTAAGAAGGAACGAGACTTTGTAGACTCCCGTATTCCTAACTGAAAAGCAGAATAGTTATGTTGGTGGACTTCTGCCCTCATTCACACAAATACAAGAGTACAGAATTCATCCATTCTCATCAGATAGCACAAATCTGGCACAGATGCTCATGACTGTGTAGGAGTGCATTACCTGCATGGCAAATGTATATGCCCAGAGAAAAAGCTATCAGAAAATGCAAGCTTTAATATAAGTGTTCAGTTTTTTTCAGTTATTGTTTTTTGAGTTAAACTTAATTTCCAGATCTTTCTTTGGTATTTTTTCAATTCATTGGGGAATGATTATGTCCTGGTTTATTTATCAAGTTATTTTCTCTATAATTTTCTTTCTCCAATGTACCTGTAAAAGCCTTTTTGATTCCTCTTAAATAACTTGAGTGGCATGAAATGGTTTTGCTTGTTTCCATCTCTTATATTGTGCTCTCACATATGGCAGCTGATTATTTCCTTTCTCTATGCTAAATATAATTCTTTTCACAATTACAGCCAAAGATTTTTATTCCTATTTCTTGTCAAATTTCATCTATGTATTCTTTCCTTCTGAAGTACCTAGTGTCTTTTGTCTATCACTTTTATTTTCTACAAGTTTTTTTCATGTGGCTTTTATTCTGAGATACAGTAGCTGTTTATCCTTCCAAGATGCAAGCTGCAGGGTTATAGCAATGATTCATTTGGACAATTCAAGTCGGCTAGCTCAGTGCATAAAATTTCTCATCTTTTGCAGGTTCCCTTACATCCTGCAGCCTAATTGTGTTCCTGGTGTTGGAGAAATAACATAATCCTTGCCTGAAAGGCATGCATGAATTGTCCCTGAGTAAAATTCATGTGGGTCAGGAGTCACAGCTTGGCCGTGCCTGCTTTAGAGTAACTCAAAACATATGCAGACATCTCCATCTGTAACGTTAGCCGACAACTCAAATTAGCTCCCTTTTAAGTGGTTAATTTCTCCTATATTTTGATTAGGAACATAATAACCTTTGTCAGTCATGCTCATAGTACCCTTGGCTTGACATAAAGAGCTGCCTTTTCTGCCCCCCTGGAAATGTAGTGAGTCACCAAGCAAAAAACTCAGCAAAAGGGCAAGATTATTCTCATGTGAGAAGTCTGAAGCAATTACATATCTACTGCTTTACAAAAGGACAGCACTCAAAAGTCTCAGAGTCCCTTCCCTAATGCAAACCCACAATAATGTATGTGAGCAAACAAATTAAAAAAATCTTACCAAAGCAAGAGATTTTTTTAAACAGCCTCAGGGAAAGACTGAGATAAGACCCATACCAGGCATCTATCTCCCAAGTGGAAAGAGCTCAGACGTGAAGGAGGTGAGCTCTGGAGACTATGAGACAGCAGGTGTATATGAAAGATTTAGAATCAGGCTTGCTCTGCGTATACGTATGCAGAAAGGTTATATAGCAAGGGAGAAACCTGCCTTATATCCCTAAGGAGAAGATAAGAGCAGCCCACCCCCAGAAGCACACCTCTTTACTGAGTGATGGGCCAGGGTATATCAGTAAACAAACCTGCTTTGCTCCTGCACTCCCACCACTGAAGATTTGGGTTCCCACAGCAAAGCCAATCTTCTCTGCTAGCTGGAAAGCATAGCCCAACCAGTGTTAGCTGCACTGAGGCCGGGAGCTTCCCTGTTTTCATCTGCTTGGTGTGAGTCAGCACCACCCACAACAACCCTCATGGAAGACATTGGATTAGTCATTATTCTGGATTTGTATTTCTTTTTTTGTAGAGATTAGGGGGACCCTAATGATATAGATTCAGAGTGGAAAGGTGGTGGAATAGGAGGAGGAGGAGAGTGGGTTCACATGCTCCCAGGGGTTCTATGCAAGTCTCCCAGAGAGGGGACTTCTCTGCCCATTGCCTGACTGTACTTAGGGCATGTCAGTGTAACACCAGTGGAGTCTCCCAATCTAGGTGCAAGCCGAAAATGTGCTGGGATACAGTGGCTGGATATGATAGAACCAAAATCAATATAGACAAACCATATTTACTGCACATCCCTGGCCTGTCTTTGAGAATACATTAGTTTGAATAATGGCTCTAGCAGCTGTCATGCTCCCCTCTTTTTCAGACCTGAAACTTCCCTCTTCTCTCTACAGGATCATAAAGTTTGGTTTAAAAGCAGTATCTCACACTGATTTTGCTATAGATGCGTCAGATAGCATCTCTTAAATTAAAGGCAGAAGTGTTTCATTCCTGTGGGCTCTTCTGTCTTGGATTTGGCTTCTATTTCTGTGGGAAAAAAATGAGCTCCTTCTAGATTCTCAAGATGCACTTCCAAAAAGTTGCAGTAGTAAAACTGGAATTAATGGAACATAAAGTGCTAGTACACCTTCAACTTGATTACACAGAAAGCTGTGAAAGTTAAAAGGACATATGATCTGCTGAATTGTAACTAATAAAAAGCCATAAAAGAAATAAAATGAGATCACCATTTTAATCAAACGAACTCTAATGCTGTTTTCATAATACATTACTAGGTTTGGAGATTGCTTGGTGACTAATAGAGCAATTCTACCACTCAACCATTTGACCAAAATAGTCAGAGTACTTAGGTTTCCCCATACCATGCAAAGCCTATAATGGCAACCCTGAAATTCAGAGGTGAAATATTGCAGAGTATCTGGTCTCAGCTCTCTTCTAGAAACAGTGACAACATTGGTTTCACTGTGCAGGCTGCTGCAGTGTTCATAAGCTTAGATAGTTTTTAGTTTACTGTAAACTTTCAGACCTAAATCATGGTTTCTGACATAAGATTTTCTAGTTCAATGGTGTCACTCCAAGACATTTGAGGTACTGGGGATCACTTTTGCAACGCCTAAACATTGCAATCACCTTATGGAATTTGTAACCCAGGAATAGGTGCTAGGTTACCCTTACTGTGAGTAAGGACAGTCCCTTTGGTGATTCAGTTACTGGTGAAGTCTACACCAGAGATATCATTACAGCCTTTTGCCTACCCATGACTTTATGGAATTCCTCCATTAGGCTTCCTGAGGAGGTTGTACAAGATCAGCTGATGCTTAGCAAGCCTAGCAAGCATTCCTAGCACATGGCTTTGCTTCACCAGGAGTTCTGTTTTGTACTTGCCTAAAATATTGGCTACCTTACATTAAGAATTTTCTTAGCTTGGGAGAATTTGAATGCTTGTCTTGTATGTTCAAAGAATATCCTAGCCACAGTGTAAGTACAAACAGCTTTTGGAATTAGCTCAGTGCACTTTTGGGGTTGGACAAGAATGTTGGCTCGAAGAGTAGACTAACACTTTGGAACAACAGGAGAAGAAGGTACCTACAATTTTAGCCTACTCCTGTGATCGTTTCTACTCTTTTGCGCAATATCAAAATGCATTGCTACTACTTTTTTTTTTTTTATTGAGTAACTCAGCATTTTGTGTCATTGCTACTCCAATCCATTAAAATTGAATAAAAGTAGAAGTTTGGAGTTTTTAAGTAGCTCCAAAGCTTGATCTTGATAAGATGCCTGAATAGCTATTTTCTGGATTTCTTTTAATATGTAAGTGTCAAAAGTGGAAGTGAACATGACAGCTGTGAAATATTTAATGTCAATTTACAACATTTTAGGATAAAGCCTTTGTGGCTTTGCAAAAGGAAATTCTACTGGACCTTAAATATAAATGAACTTGTGTAAGTAGAGGTACTTGTTCCTCTTTTGTTATCAGTGGATAGAATGGTAGTCTGCTGTACCAGGGCAGACCATGTGTATGCAGGTGGCAATTCTAGACTCCAGGATGGAAACATAGTCAGAATTTTTCCGTAATCAGCAGTGAGTGCAAGTTTCTCCTCCTGTTAATCCTGTGGGCCTTCGGAGCAAATTGATCCAAATGAGCCTGAAGGTGTAGCATTAACAGCCGGATATGCATTGCTAACTACTAGTGATGCAGTTATAATTAAACATGACTACCTCTGAAAAGACTAGCCTTACCATTCACTTAAAAAAACCAAACCAAACTGAAACATTATTTGTTTCATCTCCCTGATGGAGTCTGGCCCTTTCAACACATAGCAAAAGTGGTGCTTTTTATTTTTTAAAATGAATCATGGTTTTGCTTCACCAAGCCTATAGGTCTGGGCTGTTTCTTTGCAAGGCACTGTGATACACCACAGCCATCCATAGTACAAAGGCTTTTTTTCTGCTCCTGTAAAGTGGAGCTACACTGAGGAGCTTGCAACAGCTGGAACAATTTTCTGAAGATGAAGTTAGTAATAGTGCTGCTGCTAGTCCCACCTCTTATGAAATGCCTATCACTTTTTTCATATAGTAGGGAATTGTAAATTAATTCTTCTGTCTCCATGGGTTTGGAGTAGAAATGATGCCTTCACAGTTCAATGAAGTGGAAAGTCTTTCATCAGCAGAAAATCAGCCAAGGAATTGGATGGCAAAGGCCTCATACATTACAAAACAGTTGTTTGCAATTAAGGCCAGGAGTAAGATGTGCATGAGTCTGTCATGTTTCTCTTTGTTTATTTAATCACCCTGAGGCATAACATTAGATAGTTTGAAGTGGCATTGTTTCCTTGTCATGTCCTATGATTTGCTGTGTATTATGTGTACAGTATATGTACTGCAGCAGAAGACTGCTATCTGTTCAAAATACGTAGATGTTTAATATTTTGCCTGAATCCTGATCGATAATCAGGATGTTTTCATAGAAGCATTAACCTTCAAAAGTAGTGATCACTGCTGCTGCGGGGAGATTATTTTGGAAGTTGTTAGAGAGAATCAGCCAGGAAGCACAAGGACATCAGCAGAATTAAATTCATTGTGCTGCAATGTTTCTCTGCAGTCACAGTGGCAAAGATGGTGTCAGCCTCTGCTGATGTTTCTTTTTCAGTCTCACAAAGCATACATTCCAGGGACAGTGCACCATGAAAGAAAACTTTGCAGCTGATATGAAGTTGAATAGAGTCAAATCTGAACTGAAAGTAAGCTAGGAAATGAGTCATGTAGTTTGGTCAACATCAGCCCCTAAAGTCATGCTACTTCCAGTTTTAATAGCGATCTCAGAGCAGCGGGTAATCTTATTTACCATATGCTAAGCATGGTGCAGCAGATGGATGATGGCATTCTAGTGTTTTCTGTGCTTTCCTTGCACTTGTCAATTCAAGCCCTGGGAAAAAGGCTGGTACCCAGGCTGATAACACATGGATGTTCTCTAAGGGCTTGACTCTTTCATCCGTGTAGTATTGCAGAAATAATTGAAAATCCTTTCTCTATAAAGGTAAATGCATTTAGTAATAGCTGGTAGTTCTGAAGATGAGTTTATTAGGTCTGTCTCAAAGTTGTCAGAAGGTAAATCAAGCTTTAAAGAACAGAATAGCCAGAGCTGATCAGGTGGTAGAAGAGTGTTTTGGAATATCACACATAAAATCACACATAACGCATCCCCTCAGAGAAACTAATAAATGAAGGAAAAATCAGCTTATAGGGAGTAATGATGATTAGCCTGGGCACATCACTATTTCAGTAACATGCATGAGCCTTCAGTAACAAAATTAAATCCTTATAAGGCAATCTGAGACTGACCAGATCTATGCTGTTAATGTTTTTAAATATTTTTTTTTCTCCTCCATGAAGTAAATCTTACACAATAGACTGAACACTGACACTGAATTAGCAGACTAAGTGCTGTAGCCTTGTAGACAGTTGGTGTCCTTGAATTTGACAGATACAATAACAAAAAATGTTGGATATTACTGTTAAAAATGTCTTTCAAACATTTATCATAACTCCTTTTGTCTGCAAAAAAAGCTCTTTAAAAAGTAAAATTTTCCATAACTTATTCTGTTTCTGCAGTCTTCCTAATCTGAGAACCGCATCTGTCAGGGAACTCCAATGAGGCTAAAGTAGTATGGTAAGTATTTTTAAGAAACTAATGAAACAAGTCATAGCATTTTCAAAGTGAGTTAGGAAGGGAAATAAAACTTCTATTGACATATCATTATATTCGTTAACATATTTTAAAGGTACTACTCAATCTTCTCTGACTCATTTTGTATATCCAGCCTTGCAAAATAGTAACAGGGAAAAATATAGAGTGTAGCTCAGGAGCACCTTGTCAGTGGGTTCAAGGGGTTTCTAGCTCCCTCTCCCACTGGAGACTTCTGATGACTGCAAGGCATTAGAGTTTGGAACTATCTTCATGCTTTATGTCCTTTGCGAGGCATTAGCTATTGTCTTTATGTCCTTCATGAGGTATTAGCTATTGGCCACTTCTAGTGACAGATCCTGATTTGAAAATACGTTTCTTTGACACAGGATATTTTTAGTGATGTTACTCACCTTTTTAGGATAGGTTAGTCTTCTGCTTGCATAGTGAGGTGAAGCAGCTCCATGAGGAAGAAGCAGGTAAGCATAAGAGTCAGAGCAAAGGAGAGGGAAAGAACACATTGTGTGAGCAGGAAGGCTGGGTCTTGTCAGGCATCAGTGGGTTAATTTAAACTGCCATGGGATTGTAGGCTTCTACAAACCTGGCTTCTGAAGTTGTTTTTACACAGAGAAGAAATAGCATTTTATCCTATTTTAAATGAAAGCAGAAATACTACTCACTATAACATTCAACTCCTGACATATTGTCCTTGCTTCAGCACTAACTGCTTTAGGAAAAGTGAGGCCTTGAACTTTTTTGAATGGGTATTAAAAATCCCTTCCAAGGATGGCTCTGTCTTTGGCCTTTCCGAGGAAGTGCATAACTTATTTCAGACATACACTTTTTCTGGAACATTCCCTACCACTGCTAAAACTTCAATGAGATGTATCACTTAAACTGGAAGCAAGCACCTTTTGCTAGAGCGCATGGAAGATAAACCAGTTGCGTGTGTGAAACCATATCTGCAAAATAACTTTATTCAATGACTTCAGCATGGGATTTAGGTACTTTCTTATAACAATCAGTTTATTCCATCAAACTGAAAATGTCTGGATGCAGAATTGTAGAATTTAGAAAAGCCTTAAACTCATGAAGTTTCTGAACTAGCACCTTGGACAGGTGTCTGAGCATTTATGTAAAAAAGTCTCATCTGTTAAAAAAGCATCATTTGAAAGCATTATTTTCTCACTGTTGCTAACATTTGGTTGTTTAGAGTAAAATAGATATATCTTGCTAGATAGTGATTTCAACAAGTCTCATAATTGTCAAGGAGCCTATACTGAGGACAAAGAAATGAAGTTTCTCTAAAACTTCATTGTTGTGTTTGTGGGTTGATTGAAATTTGCTTCTATTTCCATCAAATTAAGATCTACAGTTTGATTTTATATATTCTCAAATAAAAAAGGAGAAGCAATGTAAGTTAAATCTTTAGCACATACATTCAAACATGAATCTTTTGCATTCATACAGCAGTCTGGATATATCCCTAAGGCATGTGTCCAGTATAAGTAGCTGCTAATATAATTAGGTACTGCAGAAAATTTAAATAACAGACATCTGTGAAACAAATTTTAATGGCTCTATTGCCCAAGTTTCTGGGTATACATCAGTGTCTTGCTGCACAGAATTCCATGCATTGCTCACTGTGGGCTTCTTTTTTTCTGGAAGTTTACCTGCTATGGGCCTTGTATTGCAGTATCCTCTGCCACTCAACTTCACTGCTGAGGTCATCCAGGATGCGAAAAAAGAAGATTTCTCTAAGTTACTTCTTCATCTTTTCCAGTCAGATGGTCCTAAGAAGTTCCCTAGGTTCCAGTATGAATTAAGTCAGCTCACCAGGGAGTAAACATGTGCACAGTAGTGTTTTCATAGCTTGGGTTTGAAAGGTGACTGGACTGGCTTGTGACATTGGTCTTGGACCTTTTCTGTGGTCTGTGTGATGCTGAACTACTGGGCAATACTGAAGATGAATGTTAATGGTGGAGGGAGATCATCACAGTATCATAGAATGGTTGAGGTTGAAAAGAGGCTCATTCCCCCTGCCTGAGCAGAGCCACCCAGAGCCGGTCACCCAGGACCAGATGGCTTTTGAATATCTCCAATGATGGGGACTCTGCAACCACTCTGCACAGCTTGTGTCAGTGCTTAGTCAGCCTTGTAGTAAAAAAGATTTTCCTGATATTCAGATGTGCCTTATGTGTTTCAGTTTGTGCCCATTACCCCTCTTGAACTACTGTAATTTGTCACTAAAAATGTTCTCTTTTGTATTCTTGACATCATGGCAAATAAAAAACCCCCAAACATTAAAATAGGGAGAAAACATTTTAATTATGTTTATTTTTCTTTGTTTAAGAAAAGGCAGTATAGTGGGGTAACTGAATCAGTGATCTCCAAATGGCAGTCTTTTATCTATCTATACACTGATTCCTGAAAATACAATTTCAAATTCATCTCAGATATTCTTTTGTGCTGCAAATTATTGTTCTATGTAGTTTAAATAGCAGCTGGGAAAATTTGATAAAAATGCACAGAAATATTAGCAGTTTTAATCCAAACATTTATCAGAGCTGGGAAGCCTGCAATTTTATGGTACAGAAAATATGAAAGATGCAAAGTGTTTACAGAACTTGAATGCCATAAGTTAACAGCTGCAACTTCATATAGCTGTGCATCACTCTGCAATCATAAACTCAAGCTAAGAGCGCTCTTTCCAGTCTGAACACTCATGATCGATTTGAATAGAAATGATTCACTCAGTATTTGGAAAGCAAAGCGTAGATGCTGAAATGAATTATTAAAAATTACTCCTGAAGAGGTAAAAAACATAAGGTCAGAACTTCTCAAACCTGCTATGGATACTGCAGCAAAATCCCCATTAACCTATGAGTGTGTTTTGGGTGATGTGTTGGATCTATATATTAAGATTCAGTTTGGAAATTTTCACTAGGTCATGTCAAAAAGACTCGAGGACATTGCATTGCTGGCTCAGTGAAAATGAATCACTCTCCTGCTCTTTTAGGTTTCTTGATACACTGCAATGCCTCTGAATCCTCTTTCCTCCCCTGCTATTCCTGACTATTCCTCTGTGCTTTCTGAACCAGATTTGTGTAAGATGCTGCCTAAATTTATCCATGTGTCTCCAAAATTGCAAATGATCTACTGGAGTTAAGCCAGCGGACTTTAACAGGAATGTGTGTAGTCGTGCCTGTTAGATCACAGTCTCTGTGATTTTTTTGATCAATGCAGAGAGATATTCATTTCAAATGGATATTTTATGCTTAGAGGTAGCTTTGTCCTCATTTGTCCCTTTCATTGAAAATACTTTTCAGCCTTCAGTTGTAATTTGTAGTCAGGGCTATATAAAGCCAGTAAGTATCCTCCAAAGACACCTGGAATCTGTCTGCTTACCTGAAAATCATGAAAATGTTCAATTGGATAAAATCTCCTAGCTGAACACTATTAGGTGTGTTAAATATCTCAGCTTTTATATCTGGACATGGGCAGGATAAAGGAGTCTTATACAGGAAAACAGTGAGTAGTATTGTAGCTACTGGGAAAAATTTCACATATGTTCTACCATGTTTTGTTGGCAAGGCTTTGAAGCAGCACGTAGAAAGGGCACATTGCTCACAGTGCTAGCACATATAATTAAAGATACAGCAAGATAGCTAGCAATCTCTCACAAGAGTTTTAGAAATCACTTATTTAGAAATCCGATGCTTCCAAATCACTGAGCAAGATAAACAGCCCACAGGGAAAACGTGATCTTATAATCTGAACTCCCAACTACTCTGCTACCGCAGCTCAGAATATTCATGTTCTGGATGCCTTCCAAAATCTGTGTCCTCATCATTCTTTAGATGTTGGGCTTGAAGTGGTTGGTGCTTTGTTTTTGGTTTTGGTTGGGTTGTGAGTGGGTTTTTTCCTTTTCATTCTTTTTTCTTTTTTAAAAAGACATTTTTCAATTGATTTTATTCCTTTGTTTATGAATCTTTAAGAGCCATACAATGTATAAAGCATACTTATTTCCTGAACTAATTTCTTGACACTTACTGAATGGCAACAATAGCTATATGTTTATATCAGTAATAACAGCACTGTGCTTGGTTGTTTGGAGCAGATGCATATGTTGCCAGATAAAAGCAGAGGTGTGACAACTGTTTACTTTGACTTCTGAAACATGACCAGCTTTCGGTCTTGAAATCTCTATAACTCTTCTTCTAATCTTGGTTTTCTGTCTGTCTTTTTGGTTTTAATGGTGGCTCTGCTTTTTTTGATGCACCTGGTTACAGTAAGCTTCTACAGACATTTATTAGCTCACAGGCTACTGCAACTGAATTAATTACAGCAAAGTGCTGCAACAGAACAGCAATGATGTTCTTTGAGGTGTGCGTTAAACCAGATTCCCAGGTGGATGAGTTTTTTAATAAACTCGGCTTCATCAGTTTTCTCAACTGTCTAGAAACCATGTATACATGTGCAGTGCTCCCTCAGGCATATACACATGATCTGCCTGGACTAAGGGACCATGCTGATGTACATCAAGTAAAGGTGAAAAGCCATTGCACGTATTGGTAATTTTAATCCATTCCATTTTTAAATACCACAATAAATTTAATTTTCACAATAAATTAAATAGCCATATTCAGTTTACAAAATAGAATTACTTAGTGTGAAACCAGTATTTACAGACATTGTACACTATGTACATGATGTTTAGCTTTGTTGACACACAAGCATAGAAGAAAAAATTATTTGACTTTTTTTTTGACACAATTGACATGCTACAGGTGACGCTATGGTCCATACAATAAAACAATAGTGCAAACTCACCACAGGAACTCTGAAACAATGTAGTTGGTATGAGATCAGATATTAATTTCAAATAATAAGAAAATAGTACTATCCACTCTCATTGTAAAAATTCAGCATTGTGTTTAAAGCGTCAGTATTCCTTCAGCGATATACATACCAAATATAGCCTGAAGATTATGCTTTCTCACAGCTTCACAGACTTTTGACATGAATTTTTATAGGATAAACAAATGTTCTGCTTAGATCAATAAGTATGTCACATAAACACTTCACTAAGTGAGAGGAACACTGACCCTTTTAACGGTGTCCAACTTTATTTCCCTAAATACCTCCTTTCCCTTTGTTATTATATCTTAAAAGATGCAACTATGTTGACATTAAATTTATGTTAGTTACTACTCTGTAGAAAAAACTGTTCCCATGTATATTTGGTCACACACTGCATATGTACACTTATGCATGAAAAAAGTTACTTTGACAGCCATGTCTATGAAAAGTGCATATTTTAGCAGAGACATTTATTGCATGTCTCAGGTGCAACAGAAAATGTTGTATGAAGTCTAATTTAGGGCCAGTTAAATGTCCTCCCAGTGATCTGGTAAAATTTTTGATTAAAAGGATGAAAGAACTTGCGCAATTTGGTAATGACAGAGGTATCCACCTCTGGATGGATGCGTCCCTTGCTACCCGCCAGGCACTTGTTAAAGACAATGTTAAATCGCAAGCAGTAAAACCCTCTGGTGGCATTGAAGTATAAATTGTACTGACTTATCCTTGGAGGAAGATTTAAGAACTTCTCAACTAGCTGGAGTTCTGGCAGTGGTTCTGTGATGAGCCGGTCTCCATCCACAATATGAAACTGCTCAATTGGGAAGTATTTTAACCATCTCTCCAGATGTTTTGTGTAGATGCTGGTTCTCACTGCCTTATACTTAGTGTTCACTTCACATGTATTAGGATCAATAGCCAGCTTCTCAAATTTGTAGTAAGTTTTGTTCTTTCTTTCCTTACCTTCCAGCACCTGAGTGTAATCAGAAATAGCTCTTGTGGTAGGTTCCCTGACAATGATCAGTAATTTGATAGATGAGTTCATTTTGTAAATCCTTTCGGGTACTTCCTCGGTGATAAAATACGCAGGGCTTTTCTCAATTGTTATTTGATGTGGGTAAGAAAAAGGCATTTTTTTCCGGTACCACTCAATTCCCTTGGCATAGTTTTCATCATTGTCAAAGAAGTGAATCTCTTGAGAAGCTTTGACCACTGCAGGGTGAAGATTCAGCATCTCCAGTAGTGCTCGGGTGCCTCCTTTCCTCACCCCAATGATAATGGCCTTGGGAAGCTGCTGGACAAGATTGTGCAGTCGTATTTGCTCCTTGGTGGCATTGCCCTTTCGGAATTCATGGAGCAGCCCTCGCTTGAACTGCAGAGCTCGCAGTGGGATTTCGTCCTGGCTACGGGGTCCAAATCGACTATCGATGGGGCAGAGGGGCTGCAGTCTGAAAGCAAAATAAGAGGTATTTGTAAAAAAAGGCTATCTCTTAAGGCATGTTTTCTGTATAAGGCAATCATGCTCTTGGAAGCCTTTTATAAAACAATGACAGCAGCCCAGCTTTCAATTTTTATTTAGTTCTGCCAGTGATTAAATTGCTTGAAAATTGTTTATTTGTTTTGGTGTTTTGCTGTGATTTCACTGAGTAACTCCTAACTCCACCCTCCTGCTCTTTTCAAGCATAGGCACTATCGTTACAGTTCTCAGGGCTTCTTGAACCTTGCTTAACCTCCCGCACTCCTCATTAATTTGCGTTTGCCTTGATAGTTCTTAAAGCATTCTAAGATGAATTTTATTTGGTCATTTTGATATAAAAATCCAGTTCATTTAAGTTGCTTCTTTTCAACATTTTTCCTATTCTAGCCTGAATTCTTTCCTGTGCTTCCCATTGTGTTGTTGCTGTTAGCTGCTGATCCAGAGTTGGCCTTTTTATTGAAGAGAAGGGAACGGGATGAAAAACAGCTCTCTAGGCATCACTTTTCAATAGTTTCCTTCCACTTTGGAAGTTGCCCAGTGTTTTCCTTGTGAATCAGAAAGACCAAGGTTCTGAATCAGACACAATTAGTAAGGCACAGACAGAATGGCAAGGAAAGTTTTTAAAAATGCACTTACTGCATCATTGCATCAATGGTTTTCTTATCATCACAAATGTTTTCTCCTACAAAACCTCATATTCTTTTCTTCTGTGGGGCTCTTTTGCCCCACATTTTTGTGCTATTCTTTTATATTCATCTGCAATCATTTCACCCGTTTTCCACTTTTCTTATGATTCTTGTATTTGATGTCACCGAATGAAAGAAATGACTCAGTAATAAAAACGTTAAAATTTTGCTATTACAGACCTTAAATAAGCCTTCACCTCCACTCCTGTATCAGTGCTTTAGTCATTATACATGCCAATATTGCACTGAAGATGAAATTGATGTGGAGAGACAGCTTCTAAAGTCCTAAAAAAAATATTATTAATAAGTTTGCACAGCTATGCTCTCCAAAATAAAGGATATGTAAAAACAAAGGGTGAATAGGCAATTTTAATCTGATCTTGCTGTGCATATATATTATGATACAGTTCTTAAATTACACAGCCACATGCTATTATTTTTCACAGGACCCCTGCCTCAGCCAGTATACCAGATGGGCAATGCTCATTAATAGCTGTTTAAGTATTCAGTATTTATTCTGGTCTCTCAGCATGTGGCCCCTCACTCATTTACTGTATATTATTCAAACCCTGCTTTCAGGACAGAATCATTTATTTCTTTAAGACTTTTCCATCCATCACTGCTTCTTGAGGTCTCTAATTTGACACTGATGCTAGGACAATGGATGATTGGGACAAAATAAGTTTGATCCCCCCTGGCCGACCCACTAGCTGTTTTCCTTGATTATCCAGATGCTGAGAGATACAGACTGTCCAGACAGAGCTGAAGAACAGCCCAGATGACATTGTTAGGTTCACATGAGCTCCAGCTAAGTCCTGCAGAATAATTAGAAAGTGTGATGAGAAGTGAGCTCCTGTTATTTCTTTTCTCAACATCTAGGCTCTTCTTTTCCTTTGCTCTCTGCTGTCTACTGAATTTGCCTGACTTGGTGGAAAAGAGTGAATCATTGGAATATTGCTGCAAGCCTGCCAATTAAAAAAAAAAACCCAAACCCAAACAAACCAAGCAACAACAACAACAACAACAAAACCACACAAAAGACCAAGCAGAAAGCAATGTTTTGACTTAACAGTGATACAATTTGGTCAGTTTGTGGTGTGGCAGTGTGATAGGACAGTCTTTCTGCAGCAGCAAGGTGGCAGTTAAAAGCATAAGAAACAGAAGCTGTAATTGCTTTCTCTCTTCTCCTCTTCCCTCTCCTTCTGTGTATTTGTTATTTGTTTTCAAGCAAAGAGGATTCCACAACAGCAGTTCCAGACCCTTCTCAACTAATTTTATCTCTTTTGCTCAAAAAGACACTTATCACTGCCTTCAGTGTAACACAACAGCTTGTCAAACAGGGTGGTTTCCTTTAAAAGTAAATAAATGCCCAAGATATCCTGTAGTCTAAGATTGGATGTTGTTAAAAGTCCTTCCTCAACACATTAATTTTCAGGTTTCTTAATCTTTCCACTTTCTTCTTTTTCTAAACAATAAAAAATACCCTTTAAAAGATCTCGGCAGTGTTGGTAGTAAGCAGGCTGTCTAATCTTGGTACTTGAATCCCCAGATGAAACTATTTACTGTTATATTGCAAGATGTTATTTTTTGTTAATTCTCTGAGTGATTTTTTTCTTATTAAAATAGCAGTCCTTTGCAAAGAAATAGTGTATGACATTTATTATATCACTGTGTTGCTCTCCCAAAACAGGCAATTTCTCAGACTATGACAGTAAAACTCCACAAATACTCTTCTTGTGAAAAACTGACATAAAACAATTTATCTTGGGGAACTTCATTTTTGGCAAATTTCAACACAGCTGTAATAAACCTAGACAATCTTAGTGACAAGTAGCAGTGCTGTCTCTCCTGATTGAGAATACTTGCTAATTATCTTCCAATGGAGGTGTCACAGAGACAAAAGATCATAAATCTGATGCCAGCAGGAACAGTTGGGAGCATGGAAATCAGGTGCAGAGGCTCCCTGTACTTCCAATGAGGGAGTCAAGCAACTCAAAGTCTGATACAGGTCTTCTCAAAATTGCTAGGCACAGAATGTGTTTGAGCTTCCACATGTGAAGCAGCTCCGTACACTCAGGATCTCAAGGGCAGTGGCCTCCCCAGGAGGGAAGTGCTCAGCTTATTGAACTTTCTGACTCAATGAAACAGATAAACTAGTGGTAATTTCCCTTCAGGCCCAAGAAAACTCAAAACATTCCTGTTGAAGAGACTAATATGAGGCTATTAAACGTGGGCCATCCCCGGCTCTCTTGTTCAAATTAGATCAGCATAAATTAAACATAAATGAATCTGGATTTCATCCTGAACAATTAGTTATTCCAAAGTCTATTGAAGCCATTCAGCATTGTTTTACTGACAGACTCAACAACTTTGGATTGTGCCCTAGTGCTGAGGCAGAAAAACATTTCCAGTTAATTCATGTGTGTCTCATCCTTTCTAGTGGTTCTTTCTCTCTCTCTTTCATGACAAACAAACAAACAAAAAAGGGCTACTTTGTATCAGTGTGGTATTTTTCACACTTGGTACTGCAAGAGAATGAAACTGAATTTTACTGCCATTGGCAGCATTATATATGAAACTAGTAGAATTCAGTGCCGCAGGAGGTCAGCAAGTCAAATACCATGGCGAGATAATTTTATAGTCATCAGTAAATTCTGTAGATGTGCAAGCATAGATAATAGCATAAGGTTAATTAGATTTCATGCCTCTGAGCATAAAATATACTTTTGCAGGACCAGTAAGGAATTCTGCCTCCATTTACACCATCACATTAGACTCAGTGAAGTTTTCACCTCTGAAGCATCAGAGGCGCTTTGACCACCAGGGGAAAGAAGATGTACGTTCTGGGGCTTAATTTCCAGTGCACTTGGTCCTGGCTCAGTACAGTCTCCCTCCTCTGGATGGATTTAAGCAGCTGAAGAAGGTACCCATTGACTCAGATGGAGCTCAACATTACCTAGCAATGGACTCTAGGTATCTGTTTTCAATTCACTTTCCATGCACTGCGTATTTCCACAGGATTGTGTCACAATTTTGAACTCCACTAATAGTTTCCATAATTTAAAAGAAGGATGCTAATAAAGCATTAGCACTGACAAGCTGTCTACCAGCTTCTGGAAATCCTGAAGCCTTTTTTCATTCAATCTTTTTGAAACAGCCCTTTTCTATTTTTAATCCTGTCTTTGAGCAGCACCTACCAAAGCCATCCCAGGCCGTTTTGAAGGTGACTGAAGCAGTAGTGTCAGTGCAAGTAGCACTACTGTTGCACTGTCAATAACCAGCCAAAACTCAGCCTGGTCAAAAGTGTCTGCTGGATTTTCTACTGCTCTCTAGGAAATCACTTGCAGAGAAAACCCACTTATTTCTCACATTCAGCTCCAGAAAATACTGGCTAATTAAGATAGTTAAAATTCTCAAACCCTAAAGCAATCTTTCAAGTGAAATAGTATTCAAAACTTGATGAGCTACTCTGCAGGCTCATACTTAATTTTAACTACCACTGTAGCACATTAATTGCTTGCTCATAAATTTAGAAAAGATGATATATAAATACATCGTAACTGTTTTGCTGAAACTAGACGTCAACACACATGCACACAGGCAAAAATGACCTACTGTAATGACATTTTTACTGGATGCTGGTTTATTTCTTCTCCGAAAACAAGTGTCAATGTGCTTAGAATACGAATGGACAGATAGAAATACTTTGACAGGGATGACCTGTGACTGTTTTCCTACTCTCTTCTCCAAAGGGGAAGAAAGAACAATGAAAACCACGACTAGAATAGACAGTCTTTCTGTCTTTCTATATATGAGTAGACACTAAAAATAAATAAATAAATAAAACAATCAGATCCTTGAAGCAAAATCTCAGCCTGAGCCCACTTAAAATTAAGACAGCTGCTACTTAATGACTTACCTATCCAAGCTCCCAACTCTGGCAACTAGATATAGGAGACTTCCAATAGCAAGGCTGCCTAGCACAAAGAGCTTCTGTCTCAGCAACGCCTGCTGTTTGAATAGCATGGCCCTCCATCAATCTTCAGGACTTCTTCAGTCTGTTAAGACAAGAACACATAAAACACTCACCAGAAAGCAATATGCAGGATAATGTTTAATCAGCTGTTGCAAGTGATTAAGCCATGCTTGCAAAATCTTTTAAAACTGTAAAATAAGTAGTTAAAACTTTTTTTGTTTGCTACTGCTTTTCTGTCCCACATGGTAACTCCAGGCAATGTATCTGGCATAGGGTGATAATTCTGGAAGCGACAGTTCAGCTTCGCCCACCATTACTAGGGCTGTCTGACAGCCATATCCTGGGTCTTGGCGGTGTACAGGCTTGTATTGTAATACGATCTCTGTTAGGTAAATGTTGTCAGACTTTAAGCCCTTCAGAATCAGCCTGGGCTAGATTTCAACAGACTTAAATGCTTTGCTGCCAATTGAGACAGCAGTTACCAGGAGTTAGGCTTGCAGCTCCTGTGCACGTAGTATATGTGGGCATGTTTACCCTGTCTCTATTATTATTAGAGTGCAAGCTGGAGAGAAATCTAAACCAGTGTTATTTCCTGGTCTGTGCCAGCAAGCCCATGATGACAGAGCTGAGAAGTACGTAGCTGGGGCGGATACAATGATGATTTTTCACCACAACCAACATCCTATCAGCTTTCCCTGTGATGAGCTTCAGCTTGTACTGTTCTGTGGAGAACATCTTAGACACCTCATCTGCCTGACACCAGCCTTGGCTGTCACCTCAAGACCTGATGGGACACAAAATAACATCCCTGAACTGAGCACACCTATATCTCCAGATTTCAGCAACATCAAAGCATAGACTTAAATTTCCTTTTCTAATATGCTCCAGAGACCATCAAGAGCCCAAAAATGTGCTTTGCTTCAAATAGTCTAAATATCAGGGAAGCAAGAATCAAAAGATATGACCTTATACCAACAATATTCAACCAGAATACTCAGAAGGTCCCTAGGTAAGGCAGAAAGAGGTGCTGAGCGAGATGATTGTCTTCAGCCTGAATCTTCCCTAGGCATGAAGTTTGTGTTCAGGACCGTAGACTTGTTTTAGGAAAGTCAGAACTGCATGTAACGCCTTTTGAAAGAACTGCGGATAAAAATAAGGTCCTCCTTTAAAAGCACAGTCTAAGATGATGTGGTCCTTCACTCTGTACGAGTCCTGGGTTTTCTTATACATATACAGGAGAACTAAGTTCAAATTCTCTCACTATCTCAGGGGATGTAAAGTTATATTGCCTACCTTCCAAATGAATGCTCTAATTATCAAATTGATGCTTTTATTACAAGAAACGTAAACATGAACTTAAATCACCTGAACTACTCATCCGTAGTCTCACTCCCTCAACCAAGGAATGTTTCGTGTATTATGGAATAGTTTCAACAGAGACTGCTCTTTTTTTTTTTTTTTTTTCCCCCAAATTTTGACTGGACTCTGAACAATTTTTGATGTCAAGTTTCTTATGTTTTAGTTCCAGCAAAGCTCACATTGAGCTCACTTCTTTTCCAGCCTTCGGATTTGCAGCAGGCAAGACTGGGATAGATAATAAGCACATAGCTATATACAGAAGCAGTGGGTAGTGAGAGTGCAAGGTTTGACTGGCCACTGTTAAACAAAGTCTGCAAATTTAGAACTTCTGGTGATAATAGTAACTCCTTATACAGCTAAGTCATAGCTCAGGATAACATATCATACAGGACAACTCATCGTATAGAATATATTGCTTTTTACATAGTAAAAGCAACTCTGTAATAAGAATTCTTAGATAAGATCCTTATTGCAACAAGAATTGTATAAAAGACAGAGTAAGAGAAGTTTGCAATGTAAATTCAGAGGCAGAAGACGTATTATCATCCTTTAAAATATAAATGAAGAGCGGAAGTACAGAGAGATTAAGTGATTTGCTCAAGGTCACAGAGAAAACCTGTAGCCCAGTGAGATTCAGTGTGAAATGCCTGACTCCCTATCTAGTGCTTTAAATACATGATACACTTTGGCCTTTTTTGTAGTATATATTTTCTTAACATTGAAGAATAAGCATAAAAATGACATATAAATGAGAAATTGTAGATACCGAGCAAGGCAGAAGGCTCATAGGTGAAGCTTAATTGTTAAGAAAAATACAGACATATCTCTATGTTGATGTATTGTTGCTAATTACTCTTTTAATTAAGTTATTTATTTAAAGAAGAGGAAAGAGGACATGATCATGATCATGATGACGATAGCAAATTTTCATAGATTTCCAGTTTTAAGTCCTTCAGGGCTGCTCCCTCTAAGTAAAACTGTCACTTCAGCATTGCAATAATTAGTTGTGAATTTTATTTCTCAGAAAACACATACATATGCATTACTTTGTACATGAAACTAAAGTGCTGTCCACACATTCTCCCTTGTACAGGCTCTTGGATTTCTGTTAAGTCCTACCTGAAGGCCTCACTAAGTCTGTGGAGTTCATCAGGTCATAATGAAATCAAATTAACGAAGAGCTATTTCCTGAAGGAAAGTCTCATGACCTTGACATTAATGCTTGCAATAAGATTCAAAGAAAGAAAAACAAACCTACCAAGCAAAAAATCTTCCACACAATGGCAAGTAGTAAACACCCACTTGAAATGCAAATATAACATTATTTGTTTGTTTCATTTCAGTTATCACTTTAAGAATCTAATTTAAAGTCCATGGAAGGAGTTTCGTTCCAGAGATGTTGTGACCTTTATAATACTTTCCTCAGATGATGGATTTTTTTTATGACAAGAAATTGTAGGTAAATAATAGCTTCAGAAAAGGCTGCATCTTGAAATGGATATACTGAGATAGGTCTACGTGACAGAGGAGAGGACTGAAAATATATTTCTGTTTAAGCCACGGAGTTAATACAACCAGAATGTGATTAAGGTGAAGGTCCCTAAGGCAGAAATGTTGCTGGAGACTAACATGGCGACACTTAAATGAAATGGAAAAAAGAAATGAAAAGGAAGAAATGAAAATTCCAGAACATATTATAAGCTGCACAAAGTTTTCTGTAAGGAACACATACTTTTAAATTTAACAAGAAGCTGGAAGGCAAGATAAAATATGATCCAAAGTGACAAGATTTTAGCAGTTATTTGAGGCAAATAAGGGTGTGGGGTTTTTTTTAAGAAAAAAAAATAAAATTGCTCTCTGTTTGGGTTGACAGCTGAACCAGCACATGTGCTACTGACCAGTAGGAGGAGGGTTGGAAAAGCCACAAGCAGAACTTTTCCCAGCTGCTGGATGCTGGATGTAGAACTTTCCACCAAAAGAGTTAAACATTTCCAGTGGGCTTACATCAGAAATATCTAGTTAAATATGCATATAAAACAAGTTCCTTCCTGTCTATCCAAGAGAGTTGTGATGCACAAGGAACATAAAAAATCACAGTGTGGAATGCATAATTTCCAGAAATGAAAGTGTGTGCAACATCATGTAGAGAAAAAAATGTAATGTGCTTTGTGATTTCAGATGTGCAGCTGATCTAATTTTTTAGGTTGACATGGTAAAGTTAAATAAAGAAGCTTCATTTAGCCCTTGAAAGCATCCTTCTCTCTATTGATGTGAATACCTCACCCAACCCCATTCCCCACGTTCCCATACTTACTGGTAAGAGGATTTGGGTTATTGCCAAGAAAAGGCAGTACAGCTATGTAGAACTCTGTTGATAATACCAATTGAAAAGCAAATGGACTTTTCCTAAGAAGATGAAGTGATCATGGGTAAAGGAAGCTATTGCGTGTCCTAGATAAATAATGTGAATTTTCGGTGAACTCCTATAAAAGTTAAGTCTAGGTTCAAGTCAGACCAAAGTCAAATGAGTAAGAGAAAACCAAAAAAAATACACCAGTGATGGTACTACTGATAAACGTTTGAATTTGGTAACACTGCAAATTGTGCAGATGCACTGAAAACAGCTGTTGCTATAATAGCCTATTCTGAATGAACATACAATGAGATAAGAAGTTCACAAGGAGCTTGTTTGAAAATGATCAGAGGGAAATTTTTGTACACATGGAGTTAAGGTGAGAAAATGCTACAGATAAATGAATAGCATGTGGTTGGTTATGAATAGAAGTGTAAGAAAGAAAGGCAACATGCAATCCTTTCATAAACAGACTGAAGAGATACAGTCCTGATGAAGCGACATGATTAACCAAAGAGAAGTACAAACCACATGCAAATATGCACAAAGGATGCTGAAAGAAGTGCTTTTTTAGTTGAGTTTATCCATCAATTGGCATAGAATTTTTTGATTTTAAACACTAGCAAGGGTCATCTGTTGACCAACAAATATTTGTCTTCGTACACTGAAGAAAGACCTTTGAGTTAATGTGGAATTTGAACACTGTGACTGTGAAAACAACTCGGGACTGATCACTTGTCATATTTCCATTTTTCTTGATTTTGTATTATGTTTCTTGAATATTAACTACCGCTTCCTGTGTTTATCACTGTGAGTAAAGTTCAAATCAAGCATTTTTTTCATCCACTTTTTCTGGAATAGGAAATCACGTGGGGTTTGGGAAAGGAGGGAATTTATCCCTCAAATTGTGTGCATCATCTCATCAGCTCATGATCTTCTTTATGGTCTGGCTGGAAGAGCTGGTCATGCTCCTGATCCTTCTTTGACCTCCTCCAGATCCTCCCTTTCCCTTTGTGTTATCTCACCAGTGAAGGAGGTCTAGACCAGTGGCAAGTAAAAGACAGAGTCCCACTGTACTTCTTCCCCAGTGCCCTTCACTTCAGTGGCTCAATTACAGCAGTACTACTGCACCTTGTGGGCTGTATTAAAGAGCTAGAATAATCATGATAAACTAGAACATGTTTTTTCATTAGAGAGAGGATTTTTCATTCTCAACAGCATTGAATAGCCTAAGAACAGGCAAAATTCTTCACATTTTTGACACAGTAAAATGAAATGGATAATGGGAACTGAAAGCTTTGAAAATGCCATTTTTTTCCTGAGGAAATTGGCTAAGTGCTGAGCCTGCAAAAATAGAATTTGGATTTTTTTTCTTTTCTTAATGGCTCATATTTTTAATATAAAAAAGAAATTTAATTCTGATGGGTAATAACTGTGTTTCAATTTTTTTCTATCTAGCATAAGAGTAAGATTGGATAAAATAAGATTAACACATGCTTGATTCAGGTTATGAAGGAAGAAAAGAAGGAAGTATGTTTAAAACATAGAACAAGTTCACAGTTTCAGGTAAGTTTTACTGTATACTAAACAAGTCATTTTCTCCTCATGACTAGTATTGACTGAAACAGTGGAGAAGAAAATGTCAACAAAGCTGATGGAAAACAGTAACTGATGCAGATAAACTCTGACACAAAGATTTCCTATACTCTTATGTTCCAGCTGTGACAATAATCACAAATATCTTTTTTTTGGTCTGCTATTGTAAAGCTTTGGCATCTAGGACTGCCTTTAAGTTGCCCTTGACACCAGTTCTTTGTGCAAAGAAGTGGTAAGATGCTTTCTCCAGAAGGGCTGCTATACTCTGGGAGCCCATCCACAAAAACTGCATCCATATGTGAATACTAGATAAGAAAGCATATGTTCATTTCACAGAAGTTAGCACACTATCGGTGCTGAAAGAGCATTTGTGATTTGTAATCCCAAGCTCATCACCTTAATATCTGTGTTCTCTCAAGCCTATAGAGAATGGTAATGGCTATTTATTTAGTCCACTGCCCATGTGGCATTTAACACCAGACACCTTCAAGGCTCATGTATCCATAGCTGTATTATATCTAGGTAGCTGCTGTGTCAAGTGACAACAGTACAGAAGGCCATAACCAATTCTTTATCACATTGTTTTCTCAGCCTAACCCCTTCTTGGTTTTTGCATCTTACTGTGAGACACTGAGCAAGATGGTGTTGGGAAGAGAGAAACAATTCTAAGGCTTGCTATTGCCTTTGTGGTGCCCTGTGCCAAACAGATTTGCTGCCAGATTGTTGGAGTAGTTAGGAATCTCAGACGCCTTGATGCCCTTGAGGTCTCAGACACATCTGCTTAGGAAAACTGCCTTATTGTATCTGAGCAGAGGAGTCAGGCGGCTGGGTTCAGCTGAATGATGACTAGGTTGCCATGATCCATGCTTAGCTACAGTGCTCCAGGAACACTTCCAAGCACATAGATCTTAATAGGACTTCATTAGTCCAAAATACAGATGCCTGTCTCCTTGCCAGCATTCTGAGTGTATTATCCTGCACTGCTCTTCATAAAACGCAAGATTAATCTCCTAGGGTTGGCCCTTTTCTTCGAATTAATGATGTTTCCCCAGCTACTTCCCTCCTTTTCTTCTGAAATGATCACCTTATTCATGTCCTCCATTTCTCAGGAATGGTGGAGCTGATGACACTAAGATAGAAGACCTGTGGAACTGCATTTCTGACTGTAGAAAATTTATAAGATACTAATTTCACAGTCTTCAAAAGAGAATACCAGCATTGTTTCTTCCAGCTGGCATTACAACTGCAAATAAAAATAACAATCAAAAAGGAGATTGAGGAGGAAATGCAGTGAAATGGAAGAGTAGAGGAATAACTGCATAAGTCAAAAGAGAAATCAAAGGGAGGCAAATAGCAGCTGTCACATTAAGAGTAGGCAGGGTTTTTTCTCAGAGAGAAAAGTAAGCAGGTACATATGCAGAGCTTTCTTCTGTCCTTTTTTTTTTTCCTCTGGAAAAAATTGCCCTTTCCCAGATAATATCATACCCAAAATCAAACATTTGAAAAACTGCTTTAAGGTTCTTTGATTAATTCAAACTGGCAGACAATTTAGGTTATTTCTCCTCTTAGCTGTTATGATGGCAAAATCTAGATGGCCTCATGCAGCTTTGTTTTCAGTCTCTGTTTTCTGTGAGTTTCCTTTAGAGAAGAAGCAAAAGTGACTTAAATAAAAAATATTACTAGGAGTCAAAAGCATTGATGGGAAAACTAACAGCAACAACTTAACAAAGCTGGTACACTGCATTTACAGTAAAAAAGCCTAAGTAGATTTTTGACCATGGCTTTTACTTCTCAGTGAGAAAAAAATCCAGTCTGAGATAACACACCCCCCCTCCCGTGCATATATGAATGTATTATAAAAAAGTAATTTGAGTGAGTCTGAACATTTTGTTGCAGCCTAATCTTAGTCCTTGTTCCTCAGGCCAGGTACACTGGCCTAGCTAGACTGCTGTCAACCCTTATGTTATGTGTTCTTCAGTAACACCTACTGCCTGCACAGCTATATCTTGCTCTGGCTGCTCAAATAGAGTTAAGTAGCAGTGATAAAAGCAGTGAGATAGCACTGCAAGATACTTCAAGACAACCAAGTATAATGGCATCTTCTCATGGTCCTGTTCTCCTTCAGCTTCTATGACTCTGTGATTTGCTTCTTACACAGCCTCAGCTTTCTCTGGGTGTTGTGTGGACCAGGCCACCCTCTCTTGCCTGTCTGCATCTCTTCATGTAGTACACATGCTCATCTCTTTTCTCTTGTCCAAACCCATACTCTGGACTGCCCCAATACTGATGAATACACATCACACTATCTAATATGGAGCACGTACATTCATTCTAGGTCAGCAGCATCTTTGGCTCTTACTCAGACCACTAATCTGGGACATAGCTGAGACTACTCTCTGAAACCTTATATGCATGCCACATTTCATATTTTTTTTCTGCATAAATGTCCCAAAGATAACATCTGTTACATACCTAAATATTTAAATTTTGCTGTGGATTCCCTTCACCATTTTATCCTAACTAATGCAGTGGTCTTTTCTCTGGCCTTGGCCAGAATGTAGTCCATTCACATACATTCTGAACAGTGCTGTAAAGAACATTCTTCCAGCCCATGTCTCTGACTGCAGCATATCTGTCTAGGCACCCTTTATTACCTTCCCACTTTCTCTGTCATGCCTTTCTATATATTTCTGCGTCTGGGTATTCCATGGTGTTTCTACTGGGGGAACAGGAAGAAAGGGATTTTAAAAACTTGACCCCAAAGACCTCTCAGTTATTTTTAAGAATAACTGTAAGTCCTGACCGCAACACTTCCCTAAGTAGTGCTGACTATTTTTAACGTGGAAATCTAAGTGAAAATATCAATAGCAGTTTAACCAGGAACTTGTTACAATGCCTCTGTGAGAGTGGGAGACCTGTTAACAGTTTTCTCTGAAAATGAAAGAGCAATGATTGTCTGCTGTGCATGTATTTTAAAGGCCAGCATTACACTGCTGTACTGCCCTGTGTGACACCTCAAAGCCCCCGTCTGGGTGGAAAAGAAAAGGGAAACAAGGAGAGACAGCTCATGTCTGCAGCAGCCAGGTGTTGCAAAGCTGCGTGGTGCCAGAGCATTCCCCATAAATGAGCTCTGCTCACTAAAAAGTCCTGCTTGCCTTGCACAGCTCATTCATTTTCCTCCCACTGGGCAGTGTGAGCTGAAGTAACTGTTGTCTTGGGGCTGTATTCACTCTCTTACATGCACCCAGCTTAGCTCCATGGTTTTAAATTAAAAAAATAAAGACATAAAAAGTCAGCCAAAACCCCTTTGCACATGCATTACTGGTGGGTCTCTGCAGCAACGAAGATTCCAGCAGAGAGAGGTATGTGTTTCTGAGCCTTACTGGCAGCAACACCTGAAAAATTACAGGAGAGCTGTTCCTCTGCTGGCATTAGATACCTTCTTTCTCTGTCTCTTTTAGAGCAACTTTTTAAAGAATATGTTTCAGTGTATTATTCACGGTCCTCATGCTGATTTCATGATAATGCATCTGGATTGACTTGGTTGACTTAATCTAACTGGAGCTCCATGGAATAGAGAGGATCTAGTCCTTTCTCTGTGAGTGCTTATGACTTAGTATCACTTTCCTAAAGATGTAATTTTTTTTTTCCACTGTCCCATCATAACGACAGTTGCCACATGGACTGCCCATGGTTTTGGATACAGACACATTTTTTTCAGTGTGGCAAAATATGCTAGAAATGATGCCACTATAAGAGGCTGCCATTTCTCTGTCACATAGTTAATAGAGAATCAGTAAAGGAAAAGAAAGAAGCAATTGAACTAGCACACGTACTTTACCCAGGAACTTGAAATAACCTTTGGCCTATGCAGTCATTTTTGTAGTGTCCATTAGTCAAGGTCTCTGTCTGGTTTGGCATTGCTCCTGATGCTTATTTATAGAACCTACATCCTGACTTAATGATCTTAAAGGTCTTTTCCAGCCTACACGATTCTATGATTCTAATACTTTTTAAGATCACGGGCTGCAGCAGCAACCCTGACTATTGCATACAAATATAGAAAACTGCAAAATAACCTGCACAATTACAAACATATTGGTTGGGTGAGAACTCCAGAATATCGGTGTTTTTTTAATGGGCTTTGAAATATACAAAACCACCTCCTCATGTTCTGAAGGACCTCATATTTAAAGCAACTGCCCTGTAAATATACAATAGTTTAACTAGTTGTGCTTGTCTATGAAAATATAAGTCCTAAAGGTTCCTGCTTACAAATCATGTGGCTATCAGAATGAGTGGCATCTTATAAATGTCTCAATAGATGGAAGAGTTGATCTAATAATCAAAAAAATATATTCACAAATAATTTATTTGTTATTTGGTGGGTGAAAAGAAGAGCAATTAATTTGGTCAATATTATTCAATCATCAATAGAATTGGCAGAATAATTTATAAATTTACTTATGAATAATTTATTCATCAATTGATGGTAGGAGGAAATTAATGAATAAACAATATTCAAATAACACTCAAGAGGCTCCCAGACGCAGGCAGGACACCAGAGAGGAACTGAGGGAATGGATTCCTGTTGTCGACCTCATGACAGCTTGTGCACAAGCACAGGGGATCACCAAAGGGCAGCTGACTTGTAGCCGGTTCTGTAGCTGCTGATATTAGTCTCCTTCATTCCCATCTAGCTACCCAGAACAACAGATCTGCAAAAGTGCCCTGAGAGAACTGTGTGATTTCTTTGTGTCTTTGATGCTGATGGGAAGCTGTTTGGAGGTTCCTCCTCTGGTATTCCACTGGCTTCTGCTATGATCACTCAAGCCAGATGCTGCTGCTTACTCTGACACATGGCAGCAGAGGCTGTGGGTACTGTCACAGCCATTCAGCAGCTTGAAACTTGTCATGCAGATGAGAAGTGTGCTGTGTTCTGCATGTGTACTCAAAGTAGGAAGCAAACAGTTTCCTCAGAAAGCCACAGGACACTGTCTCCTGTTTCTGGACAGACTGCAAAATTAAGAACTGAAAATCTAAGGCATCTGAGAAATCTTAGCAGTCTGAATTATTTAATGTAGCATCCTTAATAGGCAAATCATCAAGCTTCTCAGATCTACACTAGATTACAAAAGTCTGGTTGTGCAACTGAATTGTGCTGTGCCTGAAATCAAGCACCAAATTGCTGATGTGTGAAAAGTTAAAAATAGCACTCTTGCCCAGCATTCCTTTTCAGAATATGACTTCTCAGGTTTGTCAATGTGACCATCAAAACAATTTCAAGGCAAATTTTATCTGAACATAATCTTTAATTTTTCCAATTAGGTTGTGTGAAGGGGAAGTTTCTTGCTATGTAATGCATTCAGAAACAGCCCCCTGCCTTCAGACAGCATCCAGTGGCTTGTTCTGAGTTTGCTCTACTGTCATTGAATGAATCCATAACAAATCCAGTCTGAACATTAACCAAGAGCCATAGCAGAATACTGTTAATAAAAGTCATCCTGAAATGGCTTTTTTGTGTTATGATCTCACATTGTAATAGCTGTTATAAAATTGCAAATGTAAAGTAGGCATGAGGATGTGAGCAGAAGGGATTGGGTCTTTTTGTTTTCAATACACCAGATTTAATGGTGAATATATGTGCAGTTTTAAAACAGTTGCCCTTTATGAATAGACTAAGTAGACGAATCAGCTGACACTCTTTGTTCCTTTGTTAATTGTAAACTGCAAGCACTGAAAATAAAAAAAATGACTGAAAGTTTATGAATTATACACGGTCATGGGGTTTATTAGTCCTCCGTGCTCACCCTCTTGGGAGCCACTGGAGGAAAAGCTTTGAGCAATTGCCAAATTTTCAGATGGGTTCTCCATTTCTTTATCTCATTCAGCTTTTGATATGCATAAATCATTTATCAGGACTACCATTATTTCTTTAGCTCTCGTTGTCCTCCGGCAACATGTCTGCAGAATGATATTCACTCTGCATTTGCAATTACTAAACTGAAAAGAAATCAGTTAATTCTTCCTCTATTCAGTTCTCTCATTTTGCAGAATCTTGTATGAAGGACTAAGATGTGAACAGAATTTCATTTTGACCTTGAACCTTAATAACTTTTATCGTCCTGCCATTTCACCAGAAGATGTAACTAAAGTTTATATAATAAATATTTCTATTTTTTTTTCTTTCTTTTTTTTTTTTTTTCACTTTTTCAGGTGGGAAGATGAGATAGGAAATATATTTTTCCACATCATAAATCCGCCATTTAAGTTTAGTGAATTGCATGCTATGCTGCTTAAGTTCAGAGAACGATCTGCTTTTATATACTTTAAGTCTATCTCCTTGAAGTTAATTTTTGAGGCAGCTCATCTCATAGCTTCCCAGCTACAATAGCATCTGAATGGAACAGCTTCATCTCACAGAGCGTAAAAAAGACACTAATCTTTTTGCATTCCAGAATGTACAATATATTCTAAAAAAAAAATGTTTATTATGATTGACTTCTTCCTGTTCTGTTCCCATAATATGCTTATATTCCTTCCTGCCATCTCTCACCCTTCTCTGCTGATGCAGTTACCAGGTAGCAGGCCACGAGGCAGATTTCCATGTAAAGCTATAAACAGGTAGCTTTACACCTAAAACAATATGCTAAGGGAGTGGAGCTAGATCATAGCTAAGCCTGGCAGAAAACTTTAACTTCACTGTTTGGTTATAATAGCAAACTTGGTTACTCTTGTCCAAAATAATTTCTCCTCTGCTGGAAAGTACCTGTGCAGCACATCTGTTTCCTGCGCATTCCCAAGGCTCCTCAGCTGAAGCCCTTTAATAAAAGAGGAGGAAGAGGAGAAGATCTAGTGGGAGAGGGCTTGTGGAATTTCTGTGCGGCTGTGGTTCGCCTTATAAAAAGAAGACCTGGTACTATCTGCTTAAAAATCCATGTGTGAGGTAGTAACAGTACCAAACAGCTGGCTGTGAGACACTGTGATGGAGCTGCCTGTGCTGCAGAGCAGTGGCACATCCCCTCCTGAGGCCCCTGTCAGCATGGAGGATGGATGGCAGTGCCACACTCCTTCTCCTGAGCTGACAGCCACTCAGGCGAACAATTCGCCTCCTGGCGTCTCTGCAACAGGCCTGATTTTCTGCAAATGCAAGATCACAGCCTAGAATAAGGGAACAGTGCTACAATATTACCTAAGATTATTTTTCTAGTACCAGCAACAGATTAACTCACTGATTTCTTTCAAATAGCACTCTTTCCTATCTGTGGGTTCTCTTTAATCCTTCAGTCTTTGAAGATGCTTCTGTCATGATACTGAACATTCTTGCTGCTAACTAACCACCTTATTTTTCCTCTGGAAATATTTGTGGGGTTGGTGTGCATAAATATACTAACTTCCTCTATTCCTTGAGCAATTCTCATTCTTGAGAATGGCAGGCACTTTTACTCTTCTAACAGCACTAAATATATTGTGTTTGATTAAATTTAATGTATTTAGTAGTTCTGTGGAACTGATCACAAATAAGAGTCCAAGCAGGTGGGATGATGTCAGTGGCCATGTTATTATCAACAGAATTAGTCTTATGGAGGGTGGGATATGAGATAAGGTAATTCTTACCACCTCCAAGATTTTTGTCCTTATGCTATTTTATTGTTGCCTAACACTATGCAGTTGTAGAGATGTCTTTATGTTGTGTTGGGTGAGCTAAGGAAGTTGCTAAATTATGTTTCGTAAAACACAGGCGTGTAGTAGGTAGAAAGGCATCATGGAGCTGAAGTTTAATATATGCAGAGAACTTTGCTTTTCATCACAACACATGATTCTGTGCTTCTCCTTCGTAAGTATATTTTTTTGTCTCTGAAAGGTGCTGGTTCAGTGCCTTCACCAGCTGTATCTACCTGCAGAATATATGCCAAAATAGCCTCAGCAATAGTAGGCTTCTCAAACTACCTCACATCAGAGGAACCGCTCCTTGGTCGCGCTGGGACTCCAGAAGCAAAATTTTTGTGCTAGTACAGATGTCCTTGGCAAAGGGTGATTCCCTGCTGTGAGGCAACTGCTCCCTGCTGTTCCCTGCTGATCACAGTTGCCTGTTGGTAGGAAGCCTGTCCCATGTAGAAGATTCCAGGTTTCTGTCCAATCTGCCCACTCCCAGGCTGCCAGGGGCAAGCCATGTAGCTGGTCCCCTACTGCGTAGTTCAGTAAGACACAGTGAGAGGGCACTTTTCTGCACCTGGCCACCTTGAGGTCCCTTGGGGCACCCTGTGCTATTTATATATGCAGGTTGTGGATCTCTGCATGGATCTTTAGGCTAGTACTACATAATAACTGTCACTAAGCATCATCCTGCCTAACTTACCCTTTAAAGTGTCATTCCACATCAGTTTTCACAGTACCCAGCTTCAGGCTTTATTCACACTACTATGTGAAGAACCAGGCTGATTAAAAAGAAAACAACACTCCATGCACATTCACACTCCTGTCCTAAATCCGCACAGCTCTACCAGGGTTCATTGGATAAAATATGAATGCATTTGTACCCTTTGATACACAGGCAAAAAAAGGAAAAAACCCCACAGCCTCTTTTATCTCTTAGAGTACTAACGCCTTCTTTCCATAGATGAAAATAACAAATGCATGCTTTTAAATTAAGTCTGTCAGCTGAGTATTAATGGAAATAGTTTTGTAATATTTAATAGCGTAAAGGTAAAAAAGAGAATCTAATCATCCCCTGTCAGCGGGAGACTGTTCTGCACAGCACTGTACATCCTGCTCCTTACAAGGTCAACCGAAGGGGCCAGCCCCTGCACATAGAGCTTCCCTTGTTATTGCAGCCTTTGTAAAGATATAAGTGTTACACAATAAGAACAGCTGCTAGGCTTATCCCTTGAACAAACACAAGATAATGCAGTTGAGTTTGCTTTTGGACAAGGAAGGTCTGCCCTAATGCTTTAGATAAAAATGTTGATCATATTGTTTGACACAATTTTAATATCTGGAATTCACACAAGCACTCAGGAACTACCAGCCACGAACAGGTCTCTTGCCCCCCTGTGGTGGTGTCTGGTGCAAAGATGGCAAGTGCCAAAAGTATTTGTCACTCAGAAAACTGACATTGGAATCTCTGAGCTAAAAGTTGACTCCAATCCCCAACAAGTCTGGGTAGGAAGATGTATAATTTTTTGCTGCCTTTGGCAGAAAAATATCTGACGCCTCTGCTTGATTCTTATCTCTCCTCTGGCTAGAGCCTGGGGAAGTCAGTATGGGTGTGAAGTTGCAGTAAATCCTGAGGACTCCAGCAGAGACAACAAGAAGACAACTAATATACCAGTGTGATAATGTGGTGGGGTAGGAGAAGCAGGACGTAATGCTCAATGATACAAGTCCTTCTTGGTCAGGGCCCTAAATGTCAAAAGTCTCACCAGACAATTTAAGAGACAGCAATCTGTCTTCAGAGCCATGCTGTGGAAAGGCACATTCCCCCAGATATTAGTACCAAATCATGATCTTGCAATGTGCAGTGTTCACACTGTACTGAATATCTAGGTTTTTTCACAAATTTCCCATCTGCACATAGCAATTTGCTTGTTGATGTTTAGGCATGATTGACATAATTCGACAATCTGGCTTATTAGTTTGCTTTGTAACTATGTAAAATGCTGACAATGATTATCCCAGTTGACTGAGGACATGCTTCCTATGACAAAATAAACAAACTTAGCAAAGGAGGCTTTTTCCAAATGATTGCTCCAACCCCCTAATGAGTGTTAACTTATTTCATCAGGGCTGCACTAAACCAAGCATCTTAATGAATCCTCAAGTCACACAGCTCTGCTGCTAGAGCCTGGGGTAGAGTAGCTAGAATTGTATGCCTACGGACTTTTCTCCCATCTTTAGCTGCATGCTGCATTATAATGAACCCATTTATTATACGGCCTGCAAAAAGACATTTCTTTGCAAAAGAAAGTATTTCTGAGGTTTGGTTTCAAAACCTACAAAATTCCTTAGAGGAGTGCTTCTTCCTATAAATCAGTGCCTCTTAATGGAAAGAACATGATGAAAGAATGACTAATGGTAGGTAAAAAAATAAGAATAAATCAACCTGCTCATTAACCTGCTTGAACAGTAAATTCTCTGTGCTCTGAAGGCTGGGATTTAAGACAGTTCCTCTAAATCAAAGGATTCTTATGAATCCTGCTCTCCAGCTCCCTTCTATAAGTTATGTTTGGGTGGTCAATGACCATTTGTAGGGGATGTTTTTCAGGTGTTCGCAAACATTGACACTGATTTATTTGGAGCAAATAACACATGGTGCTCCCAGGGAAAAAAAATCATTACCTTAGTTTTGGTGCATCTAATTACGGTAAGCCTCTATCATACTCACCGGCTACCCTAATTATCCAGGGAATTGGCAGTGTTTAACAATGAAGGAAGACTGCTCCAGTGTCCAATTAAGGCTTTCTTTGAGGATTAATAAATCTTGTCTCATCAGCCTCACTGACCCAGAGGTGTTAATCTTCACCTTATTGTTCTAAACTTAAAGCAAAATTCTGAAGATCAAGAGCAAGAGCGTAGTTGAGTTAATTGTTCCATTAGGTTGATGAAGTCTTTACAGCTATGTCCAATGGCACACTATTCTGTGAACGTTTTTACATGATCTGCTACAGAGCAGAAAACAAACAGTAAAAAGACCGCCACAGGAATTCAACCTGGATGACCGGTAGCTTGAACTCTGCTCCATACTCAGCAGTTTTGATATAACACTGTTGCATATATGTTCCGAAGCAAGACACTGAAAAGATTATAAACAGTCAAGAGAGGTTTTAGCACATCTAAATGCAGTTGCAAAAGGAAATAAATCATGTAGTTAATAATAGAAAGAAGATTTCACAGTTATCTGCCCTGTAAACAATATTCTGACTAGGAGGCATAAAAAATACCATTTTATTTGAGGGCAAGAATCCAGATATTTCACTAGGAGGAGTTTTTCTCATTGACAAGCCTATAGGAATTGTGGATATCACAGCAAATTGGGCTAAAATGTGCTCTTAACCACTACAATAAATTACAAATCTCAATTTAACTGTGTTCCAGGTCTATATGTATCTGCTTCTAAGTCACCAAGCAGGTTAAATTCTTTTGGCATAAACGTTCACAAAAAGTAGTGAGATCATATTAAAAATCTGTTGTCACTCAGAAAGCTGCTTTTCAAGCAGTTCCTCCTCCTGGTCCGAGTTAATCAGGGAAAGAAATGGGAGCTGATACTTTTCAGGGCATGGGTCACATACTTGTGTGTCACTGAACAAAGGAAAAGAAAGAGTGATGGGATCAAAACTAGAATTATTTCATGGAGTGGGTAGAGGGGAAAGGGAAGAGGGCTGCATTTCTGAAAGGCTTCTGAATGAATATTCTTTATTCCTATTCTTGTTTCCTTCCTCATGTCTGTCTCCTTTCTTTCTAAACAGAACATAAGACTCTATTTTCCCTCTCCTTACTCCATCACACCCCCAAAGCAGTGGGACTTTGACAGAATCTTCCCTTTTCCAGGGGTGATAGATTAAGGACTGTGTGTTGGATTCAAGAGGACAGAGAATGTGCTTGAAATGGGTCAAGTGTTAAATGAAGGTTACAGAGCTCCGTTAGAGGAGAGAAAAATGAGTAACGTTTTTTCCCCCTCCTCTTTTTTCCAAAATGTGAGTCACATATTATGCTATTTTCTGAAACACAGGCACAGCCTCTTCTTTTTCACCCTGAATTCACTCCTGAATGTAACACATGAACATTAAACAACACAATTGTTTATTTTGTCTTTCATAAAGATTTTTCAGGGAAAGTAGAGTTCTTCGACAGCTGCTAGTTCATCTATATTATTATTTCTCTTTTTGCATCTTGAAGATATTTCAAATAGGTCCCTTGTAAAATAAAAACAGATAAGCTATTATCATGTCTACCCTCTGTGTCTTGTGCTGGAAAATGGCACATATCATTACACTGACTTCAAAGCATTTCATCTGTAAAAAAGACAAGTGACTTACACATAAGAGTGTGCATCTTATAAAGCACCCAGAATGGATCATTTAAATGATTAATTTAACCAATACAGTTTTGAGATGAATTGATCTGCCTCTTTTCCCCTACTTATCATCCTCTCTTCCCTTCCACAGTTTAGCATCCAACCCAATACTACAGGCATACAACATTCCCAAGGTCATTCTACTATCTTCCTTCAAGCTTACCATTAAAACCTTCTTCTAGTATAAGACTAGGAACAAAATAAAATTAAACCTTTCTTGCCTTCCAGCCTAAGAGGATTCAAACTCACATATCTCGCCTCTCAGGAGAATTGCAACCTGTCCTTCTGTGGGCTGGTGTCTTTATGCATGCATATGCATACACAGACATCCAGAGACAGAGAGATGGACGCAACTCTGTGCTGCTCATAAGAAAGCTGTTCTATTTTACATTAAATAATTAAGGATTCCTTCGTCCAGACAGCAAGATAGAGCAGGATCATAGGGTAGCAATTAGGGTGCTCAGCTGTGAAAGGTACCTGTTTTTTGCTCTTTGCTTCAAAGACTACTTGCTATTTAGACCACTCTCAATAAAAGACATAACTAAATCTTTCCCTCTGCCCTGGCTGGTGAAGCGCGTGAGCCCTCACCTTGAGGTGACTGATTAGGGTCAGCAGGAGGACTCCCATCTGCTCCAACGACTGCCTCACTGAGTACCCTTTAAAGTCAAACAGTGTCTCAGAAAGCCCAGGACTCAGCTGCAACTGTGTTGCTTTTATGCTGTACTGGTGTTAGATTGTCTTCTCTTCCTGCAGGGTAGAGGAGATGCTATCACTGCATCAGTACCTCTTTCGGGGCAGGCTTAAAGAAAAGTGATGACCCCTGAGGCAAGTTTCCTAGGGCAAACTGAAGATCCAGAGTCCCTAAAGCTGAATCCTCAAACAAGGCAATTCTCCACCCATTTTTCTAGCCATGCCAGATCACAGAGGTGCCTTCAGAACATGTCTAAGGCCAGTGTTAAGAGTCCCAGGAGTTAAGTATTGCTAACAGCTAGGCCATTCAGTTGGGTCATCAAGATTCAAGTTCTTGTTCCAGAAAGAGAGAATTAATCACAAGTGTCTGTTCACACTGGGTGGGTGAATGAATGAGTGAATGAATGAATGAATGAATGTATGAATAAATGAATGAACGAATGAACGGATGGATGGATGGATGGATGGATGGATGGATGGATGGATGGTAGCAGAATTTGCTACCAAGTGTATCAAAAGAAAGGAGAGGTCTGTCTGGCCAGAGACAAATGTTTCTTTCCCCTTCACTGCATTCCTAGGTAGTTGAGGTAGCTTCCTTTTCAGTCCCAAGGTGGAGCACCACACCAGGGATTGAGGAGTCCAGGAGATACTAGTTAAATCCTCTACATGTCAGTACCTGTCTTCTACATGCCTGAACATCTAAGTGGGTCTAACTTACAGCACTTCTCCTGTTCAGTTCTTAAGAGGTATAGAAAAAATAGGTGTTTCCAAAGTTGGATGAAATCACTCGTATATTCAGTTGTTGTGTCCAGAAAAGAAACATGTGCAAAACTACTGGAAATTGTAGTGTTGACAAAATGAAATCATTTATGCAAAGAACATTATTATGAGACAAGTAAAATGTTCTGAGAGTAGTTAATGTCAGATCATTCCCATTCATATGTTTTTAAAACAGATTTAAAAATTGCATCCAATTAATAAATGCTTTGCCTTTCATAGAATAGTTAGGGTTGGAAAGGGCCTTAAGATCATCTGGTTCCAACCCCCTTTCAATGGGCAGGGAAATGAAACCTTGATTCAGATCCAAGTATTTTAGCATCAAAATAAGGTGTTTTTGTTAAATTACTTCCTTCCCAATAATCCTTCATTGCATGAACGATGAACCTTAGAAACCCCTCAGATTACTTCTTCCCTTTTTATTGGGAACATATTTCTTGATAATTGCTTGTAATACAGTAGAATTCCACTGTGTGAACATCTTTGCATATTATGTACAGAACATAGCAGTGGAATAATTTTATATCTTCTTCTGTCTCTCTCTGCCTGAATTTTAATAATAATAAGTCTGAATGGTTACAACACAAAATTGAAGGCAATCTGCCTGACAAGCTAGGCAGAATGCATGAACAACCTCAGTACTGCCTTATTTTCCAGATTTGTGACAGATTACATCTAGTTTATACAGGAGATGCTATTATCTTCATGTTTCTTCTCTTAAGAAAAAAAATAATTACTACATTTACAGTTCTCATTCTGTTCACAACAAAACCAAGGGAAAAAAAAAAAAAAAAAGAAAGAGAAAATAAAATATCAAAAATCTGTCTGAGATGGTGAAAAATAAAAAGCCAGCCATGTGTGCATCTCTCATTCAACTGTTTTCAGATCGTCAGTCAAGAATGCACTTATAACTCAGCAGAAGCCTTCAATAGAAGGACAAATTAAATTTGCTGGAGTCTTAAAAATTAACTTTTATTTTAATCAGCTGGAACCTGAACCTCATCAACATGAAATCAGTAGGAGTATTTCTGCACACTTTTTTGGGGTTGCACTTTTGATATGCCTCAGCATCTTCCTAGTTTTGGACATCTTTTTCTGCCAGTAGCTGGAAGACTCCCTGTTTGCTGCTGTGGTACTTGGTCTGGTTTGCTATACAATTTAGGATTTAATTTCTCCCCTTATTAATTTTCAGTTTGAAATAGTTCTTTAGTCACCCCAGGAATTGGGTTTACTCTGAGTACCAGATTGCAAGCTCAGCCCAGCAAATTTGTTTTCTGTAACAGTTGATCTCTTCACCATTTCTTTTTCTTCACCTAACAATTTTCTCAAGAAAGGAAATTTTGTCACAGAGCTGCTCTCAGCATGCTGTCCATATTAGCTCAGTAAAAGAAGGACATACATAGTCTTGTGGAAAAGGGTCTTACTTCACTCACTGACAAGCCTAGCAGTATAGCTAATAGTATTTCTCAAGGGGGGATGGCCTTGCTTTAAAAAAAAGAGAAAAAAAAAATCAATATTGACTCTTGACACATTTTCATTTACATCACTGCATGGCTTTCAGTCTGTGCACAAATCAATAGGCAGCTTTTAACACTGTTCAACTAGTTTGTTCCATGTAAAAGAAGAGAGATTTGCCTCAAGTGGCTTGTTTTTACCCTTGGGCTCCCGGCAGACTCTTCACCATTAAGAGTGTGTGATTCTTTGAAATGAAATTGAGTTTATTTGACTGTTCTTTCTGTGACTGATCAGAAGAGCCTGAACTATAATATTAATCACACAATGTTTTCTTCATCACCACTTACAGTCAATTGACTTTGTACTTAGTGAAAGCATCTCAAACAGGCAACTCAATGTACCACAGGGCAAGAAGTCAATAGGAGGAAGAAAGATTTAGTTTCAAAACACACAGCCTGTGGAGCTGCTGCCACACACACACCGGGCACTTCATCACACTGCAGGTGTGCTACTATTACATGGATTTATTTGCATGATGAAGGCCTCCACATCAGCTCAGTTGTTTTTGTTGAACAAGTCTCTTCAGTCAACTGCAGCTTTTCCTTCCATCTCAGGATTGTATGGGAGATATAAATTGTCTTGGGTTCACAACTACTTAGTTTCAGTTCAAGCCTCTACAGATTTCAGCAGAGAACTGACCCGTGAAGCAGGGACCTTCTGTTTCAGATATACTGATGAGATGACTGTTACTCAAATGCCAAGCATATGTCATGCTAATAATACCACCCATATGTTTAACAAATGCCAATTTGTCTAAGATACCATTAATACTGGCTTAATAGCCACTCTCATACAGTGGGCTTTCTAAAACTACATCTTTGTTGTACATTGATTTTTGAATTTAGAAGAGCAGGAGTACAGATGCTCAGAGGTACAGCACTATCAGTTTTGTTTCCTAGAGTTTCAGCACTTCACCTCAGACAATTTTAAGCTCATGAAGCCTTCACAGAAATTTTCACACCAAAGAAATGCATGCAGCATTGAAATCAAGAGCCGGGCGTATTCATTTATTGCATGCAATGCCTTAGAAATGTTCTTTGCTAGAATCAGACTCTGTGTGAAATCCAACATGCCTTAAAATGGGCAACCATGTCTTTTTCTATGGCACATTTTAGACCTGCATGACTAGAATTTTCTGACATGTGTGAAGTAGCTTGTTTATTGCCTTCATTTGTTTTCATGGGGGTTCTCCACTATTAAAAAGTAGATTTGCTAGTGGAGCAGAACTGATGTATCTTCCAGCTCAATGTCAACTCTCCCTCTTTGGGCTTTTCTGGATTAGGCCTCTAATTATCTACATGCATAAATACATGTAATAATAAAATAATGTACATGAATGAGTACATGCTCATTCTAATCAAGTTTACTATCACTTTATTAAGCAAAACCATTGGTTTCTTTTCTGTGAATGAGCCAAGGTTTATTCAAGACTATTTTCAGGGGATAAAATTAGTATAATTTCAATGGAACACACATTTTACTTGAGACAGATTTTGCTGATTATTAATTTTTCAAAATTCCCATATACTGGCCCAAAATATGTGAAACAGCTGTCAGTCTCAGACCATGCAAATCTATTTTTATTTAACCATCCAAGTTTTCTTGACATTTGTCTCTTATGAGTTTAGAGTTATAGGACAACATGTGTTTCCCAGTAGAAAACAACAGAGCTGTAACAAGAATAAAGAAGGACTTTCAAGGACACTCATAGAGATCAGTCAGTCAAGACTTCCTTTAAATCTGTATTTGTATTCTGTTTGGGGGATTCAAACCAAGTTATATCAAATCAGTGAAGAAAAAAGTAAAGTTAACTATTCAAATGCATCCAAACTTTAATCTGGAAGTCATCTCCACATACTATCAGTTTTGAGCAATTATTTGGCTCTCGGTGGCTGATGCAAATACAGCATGCAATTGTTCTCAACTTTGTCCCCTGATATTTGCCAAAGAGTGGGCAAAACACAAATTAATTGCTTAATTAGGAAGCATAAAATCATATTTCCTGTGGAATGGATCCATTTCAATACAGCTTGTACACTATGTACCAGTACCAGATATATGCACAAGGCTTGTAACACTACTCACCAAAAAGCCCATTAAATGCCAAGTCCATAAGCGCACTCCAGCTGTTTTATACTGCTTTACCAACAGGAGATGAGGTAAATTACCCCTGTACAGTGTGGTGGTCCATCACCCAGGGTTTACAAATGCAGGCAGTGCACAGTCATAGTGGGCAGTGCTATGTGGCAGTGACAGTGGCAGTGGGAGGATGAGGGCTGAGGGCAGGGCCACTGGGCAGTCAGCTCTGTTCCTATCAGGTGACAAACAGTGGGCACACCAGAAAGGTTGCAGTTAGGCTGCCCAGCTCTCCCAACACTCCTTCTGAAGCTCACCAGCTACTTAGCTGCAAGTCCCCAAATTTATAGCAGATATGAAATTTCACACCCACTGTAAAAATACTCACAGTGCCTCTGATTTCTTTCAAAGATCTCTGATACTATGTACTTTCAAAATTCATTCTGAATATCTATTGTATCAAGTAGCAAATGGGCATTATATATCTGTTGATACAAACATGAGAAAATCTGAGATCTAAGATGTAAGATCACCTGAGTAATTTTAAATTCGGCTTTCTTGTCAGTTGAGTATGCTCATCCTAATTACTGAGAAATAGACTGCCCTTGAAGATCTTTCACTAGGATAGAAACTAATTACAGAGACTCACCACTATATTTCCCTATTTTTTAGAATCCAAAGTGGGAAGGAAGGGGAGATGAAGCATCTTGTCTGAGGTCATCCATCAGACCAATGACCAAGAGATCATAGAGCCAGACGCACATCAATTTCCACTGGATCAGTGAGCAGATCCCACTAACTCTGCAGCTGAAAGATCACTGGGAATTGCTGAGGGAAGTGACAGGCACATGCTGCTGGATTTAGGGGACAGGAAGAGACTGGAATTGTCTTTTTGAAGCTTGCAGCTCTATTGGATTAAATGCAGCATGACAGACTGTGTTACAACTTTGACTGTTCTGTTAGTGGTATGGTCTAGCAGAGATAATATTAAGTAAAGTTTCAATGCCTGATCTCTCTCCCAGAGCCTAAAAATCTCTCCCAGAGACCACATCACTGAAGTGCAGCATACGTTTAAGTGGACAGTCAGAGTTCAAACATGTGCGGTTATACTGATATTTCACAGGGGACTACACTTGGAATGAAAAAGAACATGAAGATAAGGCCACGGGAATTTTTCACCATCTGTGATAGTAATTCAGAAAAAGCCTGGCACACAATCTGCAAAAGAAAATCCTCTCTTGGGCTTGCAATTCCAGGATTTACTTCCAGGATTCAAGTATTGCATACTTTCAATGCCTTATGATCACTCAAGAAGGCAGATGATTTCCATGCATTGTACAACTGTTGGAATGAATTGTCATTTGGTGTAAGACATTTGACACACTGTATTTGGCAAAATACATGTAAATTACCAGATCCAATGTCGTCCTTAGGCTGATTTGCAATACAATAATCAACTATAAGTTGTCAGGTTCTTTCATAGAATCATAGAATAGTTAGGGTTGAAAAGGACCTTAAGATTATCTAGTTCCAACCCCCCTGCCATGGGCAGGGACAACTCCTACTAAACCATATCACCCAAGGCTATGTCCACATTTCCTGAAATAAGAGATTAAAGGCTGATGTAACAGAAAAAAAATTACTTCTGTGGATGTTCTTAGCCATTTCTGTTTTTTACATCTGTTTGCATGCACAAAAGTTTAAAAACTGTTAAACAACAAATCTGTTCAGGTACACATGAACTAGGATTATCAATATTCATTACACTGTTTTAAATCCCAGAAATTGCTGTTAGGAAAAGAGATAATACCAGACTAAGTCAGACTGACAGCTTGCCTAGATATTGGTCACAGTAGGGCTGTGTTGTGAGCAGGTTGGACAGTTCAAGCAGCTGCCAGCACCCCTACCAGTGTCCAAACTGCTCAACAAAAACTGCCTCTGGTGCATCTTGCTCCCTGATGCAATTGTGTGTTCACAGGATGTGCATGAAGCAGCCCTGGCTCTGCTGCTGCTGCCAGGCATGCAGGAATGGCCCCTGATTGTCAGGACTATTATTTCTCCCTATATTGAGGCAATCTGAGCAAGTTACTCTTAGCAGTTTCCAATGGAGTCCAAAGTCTGATGACTTTTTCCTTTGTGCCCCTTTTCCCTCTCCCTGTAACATAATGGTACAAAATGTTTAAGAAAGAGCAGAGTGAAATATAACCAAAGCATATGTTTATAGAAGAACTTGCTTAATGGGGACATTAACCCTCTCAGTGATTGTGTTATGCTTGGTATGTGATACTTTTCTGCTTACATGCTTTAAAATCCTGGTGTCAAATGTATTTAATCCTATTCAGTGCATGTCCTCAATCATTTCTTTTGACAGCAAGCTCCATTGGCTAATCATTTATTCCTGAGTCAGTTGAGGCTTGCAACACACTGGTTATTAATCAAATCAGGCTTTGCATTCGTTAATGGTGAAATGCAACTGAAAAGTCCATCCTGTCTCAACCAGTCTGATCCCAATACAAATGTGAATGTAGGCTGAAGTGAAACCTCCAAAGAGCTGAACACTTCTGGCCTCAATGAGAAAATCAGAGAGCCCAGGACAAAATCCTGCTTATGACTTGTTTTCCATTTTGGCTTTTCTGAACTTCAGAATTCCAACAGCTCCCACCCTGAGACCACAGAATCCAAAGGCAATCAAGATACAACTAAAAGGAAAGTATTTGGAAAGCATCTTCTCTTTATTTTCTTTACTATTATTAAACAAATCACACGTGTCAAACTTTTGCAGTTAAATACATTATGTTATATTGGTGCTAGAAACAGAAGATCTTTGTGTGAAGCCATGATCACTTTAAGGATTAAGCAATTCTGAGCATTGTCCTGAGAGTCCGGTTGCCATCACGGACACCTGCCACTTTTTCCTCTGAAAACAGGTATGCACATCACCCTTTCACAGCACCGTGCTGCAGCCCCTTTGTGCAGCTTTATGGCCCTAAGTGTCAGGGTGGGCCTCATGTACCAACAAACTGCATTTAACACACAGCATCCCAGAGCAGGAGAAAGGCTGCTGTCCTTGGCTGCTCAGAGGCCTGCTAATCAGCAGCATCTCCATCTTCCACCTGTGAGCACCGTGGTCCTCCATGAGACGCTTCTGCCTCATGCATGGAAAAGGCAGACAGAAGGGGTCTGCATTTGAAAAGCTAAGTGGCTGCCTGCCTGTTTATATTTATAATCCTGGCCCAGACACATGATGGTAAGCAGGGCATTATAAGTGTTTATAGGTAGGGACATAAATAGATAAGTAGGTGCAAAGGTACAAATGAATGTTGCATATCCTGTGTTTGCAGAGATATCTATGTCTTTTTATTTCAAGTAAAACTTAGAAAGCAAATTAAAGATGACAGACATGGCTACCCAGTAAGGTAAACACCCAAAAGGGGCACCATACTAAGGTAATATTTTAACCTACTTTTATGCAGAAATGGAGTTTTTAAAAGATACACATTTAACTTAATTCTGGATTAATTTGAAGCAATTTAAAATCTGATGCTGATGAATAGGTCTCTGTAGAATAGTGACAAAATTGGACTGGCATCTCTTCAGAGTCCAGGTACTAATACCAATGGCTTTATTTTCCTTAATGCTTCTCAGGAGTGAGAGATTAGGAGAACATTTTTCCTGCCACAAACAGTCCTTAGAATTAGTGACCATAATATTCTAACTTTATGTTGATAAAACCACTTTAAATAGCCCTCTAGAGAGACAGGATTAGGGAGATGGATTTTCCACTAGAAAGTGTGCATACATAACTTGTCCTACCTGAACATTTCTCTTAGTGTATCCACAGTGGTCACACGCACAACAACATGTGTGGCTGGATGCACAATTCTTTCATATTAAAAGGCAGATATTTCACCATATAGTAGCAGTACAAAGCTGAATGTATATGGTACCAAAAGATGTTAAAGCCATGAAGTGCCACCACTATTGCATATCACTACATTTGGACTAGTCAATAAAGCAGTCCAGAGCCTGCAGTCTGAACTTAGAAGCAGTTTGCACCCAGACAGCTCAATTGTCTTTAAAATAAGGGTGACTGTATCTATTTTGCGTACAGCCTCCTGAATGGTGCTGGAGCATTGGTTTAGGGAGTGGTGGCTGGCATGTACCCAAGTGCCTGTCAGAGAGCACACTAGCATTAGTGAACAAGTGCAGGATAGTGTTAAAGCCTGTATCCTGGCACTCTCCTGCTGTTGTGGGCGCAGTTTGTAGCAGCTGCTTGCCTGAGGCTATTCTGCTCCATACAGCCCAGTGCTCCCACTGGTGCTGCCTGCTTTCGGGGTAGCTCTGGCTTAATCTCTTGCAAGGCTTTCTTGCAAGGCGGGGATGCTGCAAATCAGTACTTCCCAACAAGAACCTTTCTTTTCTTTTCTCAGCAAAGCTGGTCTTGGAGCAGGAATGCTGGGAGTGTGCAGGTGCTGGGAGTGGGGCAGAAAGGAAAAGAAACATACTGAGGTAGGAAGACTTATATGCTTGAAAAAAGCATTCCCTCAATCATATTGTGCTAAAGATCTCCCAAAGAACTAAATACCTTGGTCCTTTACTGAGATCAGATAATCTAGGGGCTGGGCAGGTGAGGAGAAGAAATGGACTCTCCATCCACGTCTCCTCTCATTTCTTGCCTGAAGAAGTTACACTAGAGTTACCAAGTACTAAAATAGTTTCATCAGTTTTTGGCATTGATTTAGCGAAAAATTTGTTTTGTGTTGTCTGACTTTTATGCAGATGGTTGCTTTGTTTATAGACATTAGGTATTTCCATACATCAGCTAAGCATAAATATAAACCAGATCCTTCTGAAGAAACAAAGCTTAGGTTTTGCAATATTACTGCTCCACAAAATAAAAATTCTCTTGTTCTTACCAGACGTAGAAGCAAACTTGTTGAGTATCGTCATTTATGTTCCTATAGGAAAAAAATTGTGAAAGTCAAGGATAATTGTAGTTCAATTACTGAGCCATTCTTTAGGAGGGAAAGATTAAAGTGACATGTTAGTTTGTGTTTTTCCCACGCAGGCTTTCTCTTAAGAATCACTTCTTGATGAAGTGTCCAATCTTCTCTGCACAGAAGAATTACCCAGCTGTTTGTGAGGAAGGTATGGGTGTGTGAGAATAACCTACTCTTCATTTCTTGCCAATGTCTCGATCCAGACATAGATAATTTTTAAAAATAAAGTTCATGTGAACTAGCTGTTTTATTTGGTATAACTTAGCACTTTTGCAACTACTGCTGCATCTGTAGTTGTCACTCTTCATGCAGGTGTGGATTTGGCAGTCCTGTGGTAATGACTGGACTTGATGACCTTGGTCTTTCCCAACCTAGTTGATTTTATGCAGCCGTTGATCATTTCAGACAAAGACTCTTTTGTTGTTCCTATTATGATTAGTTATTCACAGATTTCTGTGAATGTAGCCTAGTTGTAGGAAAAATACAAGATATGGTCCTTGTCTGCAGAAAGATACATGAGGCTTCTTTTCCTTCATATTGGTATTAACTTTGCAAACTGATCTCATTATCCTGAAGTTACCAAACTACCAGATCTATGTAGAAGGGATTTAGGTCCATGGGGCCATCAGGATAAACTGCTGAAGAGGCTGCTGATTGGAGACTGGTTGGTAGAGCAGCAGCCCCCATTTTTCTCAACAGTCTTTACTGAGAGCAGAGTGTGTGGACTGTGAGCCAGCAGAAGGAGCTCTGCTGGCGCACCCTGTGCTCTGTAGTTTTGTACTTTGCTATTCCCTCAGGGCACAAGGGTGCTGCTTTCTTTTATTTCTTGCAATGAAAACAGCTCCTCCAAACAGACTTAGCACTCCGCTTTTCCACCATAGTGCTTGCCATTTCTCTTTCCCCCAGCTCCGAAAATTGCAGCTGTGGCCAGAATTTGGAAATTTGCTGTAAATAAAACAGGTATCCAATTTCTACTGTCGTTTGTGTGTTCTCTGTGGCTCTGACCCTCTGTGAAACCAAATGCTGCCCTGTCCCGCTATGGTCAGTATCTCAGTGAGTCCTGTGCTATGCTTGACCTGCACCCTTCCTTAAAGGCAACGGAAATAGGCAGACTTGTGTGTGAGTACAGAATGTAGCTCATGACTTTGAATTTTCAAAAGATAGGTGTTTTCTAGGAGAAATGTTTTGATAAACTAGAGTGTGGTGGGAAGGTGAGATTAGGATTTGTAATGGCCCAAATTCCCAGAATTTTTTCCCTGGGAGAAGTATGAAGGTCACAAAAGGCTTCATATACGTACATGCACACACACACACACATATGTAAAGAAAGATTTATGTATACTGCATATACGTATATCTGCTTCTCTTAAATTCTGGAAATACCTCATTCTTATTTCATAATAAGATCTGCTGTAATGGTGTCATTTAATCTGGTTAGTTAATATTTTTTTTTTTAGCAGGTAGCAGTACACAGGGATATAAGGAAAGGGCTCTTACATTTAGTTTTAAGTGAATAGCTCTACCAAATTCGTGCTGAAAGATTTCAGCCTGCCCTGTTTTCCTCTTAAGCGCTCATGTCATTTAAAATGCTGTATCTTTAAATGAATATATCTTAATGGAAAATAATGTAACAGAGTTAGCTTAGGCTAACACAGTGACGAGGCAGGTATTCTGTTTTCTCCTGTCAGTCTTCAGGTTCGCAGTTACTGCCCACCTTTTTTCTTCTCCTCCACCTCGTAATTATTTTCCCTGGTACTTCCTGACACGGCGTGTGCTTACACTAATTGGACATCTAAATCACAGCAAAAAAATTTCCTGCTGTAGGCTCTAGCTTTAAAGAACGCCAAAGGTTACTAGTCAAAATGACAAAGGATACAGGCAAGGGAGAAAAAAGGTCTTTTAATAACAGGACATAGAAACCTTGTTCTGGTCTGTTAGTACTGTAAGCATTTGGATGGAACAGATTAATGATATTTGGGTAAAATATAAAAAAATGTATTCTGCCAAAAGAAATATTTTTGAAGGTACAGCTCCATTTGAATCCCAGCTGCTGCCCTCACAAGCATGCAATTCCTGTTTCTCTCAGGAAGGGATGTTTTTTCTCTCTGTAGCCCATCTTCATCTTTTTCTGGTGTGTCTGATAATACTCAGTGATTTAGTTTTGCTTTTTCCTTTAATAAACCCTCATTTCCTAGATCCATGTGATTAAAGAGGGGAAACAATAAAAGAAACCCGCTAAATGTATCAGCAGCCAATTAACCAGCTTTAATGGCCAAAGAGAATTGCTTGCAAACATTATTGAAGTGTTGTTCAAAAGCTAAGCTCAAGGCTTAAAAGCCATTTTTTCAATAATTTTTAGGAATATTATGATTTTGGGGGCCTAACTAGATATTCTGACTGACCATGCTGAGTCCAAGTAAATCCAGTGTCAGAAAGCAACTATTCAGCAGGACATGACAGTGAAAGGTTTGTGGTGGTGAGGTTCTGGGCAAAGGAAAAGCCTGTAAAGCCTCTTCCTTGGTGCCGGCACCTAAGGGTACCTCTCGAATGCACATCCCAGAGACCAACAGGGCAGGGGAGATAGATAGATAGAGCAGGACACTGGAGGGATCCCACAGATGACAAACCTTCAGAGGACTGGGATTGTGAAGATGCTCAGAAACAGCTCTTTAACCTTTGTGCAACAAACTTTTGGGGTATGACTCAGGGAAATATAAATTCCCTTTTAGGTTTCCATTGACACATTTGCAATTTTAAAAAAATAAATTTGTAGCAGCATCTGACATCCTCAGTTTGTTAATGGAAGTTTTATCCTCTGGCACCAATATTATCCTTGGTCATTATATACTCTCTGAAAAAGAAGAACAGAGCTATGTGAAATATGATAAGAAGGAAAATAACAGAATAGGATGGACATTAGCAAGAAAGGATGTTCACTCAATTTAAGATACTTCATTAGGAGTCAGGACATCCAAGCCCAGTTTCCCCTTCACCTAATGACTATCAAGTGACTGGAGAAGTGTTTAAATATATGTGTCTCAATACCATAACCTAAAATATTTCCTTTCTCCATTTCATGTAATTGGATTCAAACTGTTTAATTTAGGGACTTTCTGTAGATATGTACAGTGAATAACATACAAAGATGTGTTGTACTGAGTGAATTGCCCACATATGTATTAGTAAAATAAATAGTGTCTTCTATATATCTTTAGTATTATTAACCTCTAATAGTGGTCACCTATACCTTTAAATAATGCTTAACATAAATCAATATTGTCACAGTGCACATGAATCTTGGAAAATATGAAGTATTGTTATAGGCCTGCATACTAATAATTTTTGTTTTTTTTTTTGCTTATAACTACATATTGTACATATGTATAAAATTGTATTTTAAACTAAGAATATGAAATGATAGACTTTACACATAGCCCTTTTTTTCTGCCTGAAGATACAGAACTAGCTGTGTAGCCATAAGGCTTTTTGTTTTGTGAGACAACGCCAGTTTAACTCAGTCCAGAATGTAAACAAGGGTAGCTAAGTGCTTGTTGTAACTATTACATATGTTCTTTTCATTTATAATGTCCAATTAGTAACATATTTTACCTTTTAATATTTATTAATCTAGTAAAAAAAAAAATCCTGTAAATAAGATACGGCTGAACATAAAAAAAGATATGTTTCTCCTTTTTGTTAAATAAGGCTTTGACTTACACACAATTACATGAATTCTCTCTCTGATGTAAATAAACCCATAGTGGTTTCAAGGAGGGTGTTGAAGGAGCTCCACATTGAATTTTGTGCAGTCATTCGGGGGAAAACTTGAAGTGATTTTCCACCCTGTAAAAGCAACTTCTGTTCTAGCAGCTTCTGGAAAAGGCTGGGTAGCAGTATGGATTTGATTAGCTCATCTCTTTTCTTTTGACTCAGGGACAGGGAAAATAATGAATGACTAATCACTTCTGGTTACTGTTTTTACCACTGAAGCTATTACAGAGCCAATTAAAAAAGTCACATGGAAAGCTATATAGATGTAATTAGGTTATAATGGTAATGCAGGGAATTGTGGATGGATAATTATTCTGCAGTACAGATAATTCCAACAAAGACTAATCAGAAGACATATCAAACACCTAAGAATCATAATTCTGTTTGAATTCCTTTTAAGTGTAATTTAAAAAACTGCAGCTATATTGTGACTTTTTAAAGAATAGAGGGGGAAAATTACCTTGAGATCTTTCCTTCCTTGCCTTGCACAACATTGCCTTGCAGGTTTTACAGAAGCTCAGTTTGCACAATGTTCCTGCATTAATCATAGCTGGGGTGTAATTCAAAGCAGCTTTGGACCTTCTCTAAATTCCACAGGCTGGTAATAGTTTCATAGGGACTAACTCACAACTGCAAACTGTGACAGCACAGCACTCACCATAGCTCAGCTGACAGAGGGGATTACACCTCTGCACCAGGAGCTGCTGAATTAGACTTGGAGGCCAGCAGCAATAATACACTTGCAGCAGCCCATGTGCAGAAGGGAACATGGCAGACAGTAAATTGAGGTAGTCTTGTGCCACCTTTTGTGTCTAATTTCTAGAAATGGGGAGAGGGCAGGAAAAAAATTGTTTTTATTGTTATTTCAAATACAGCTGCTGTGCTAACGACACAGTCTGAAATGCAGAAGAAAAGTGCTTGTCATAAGCATGCAAAAACTCCTCCTGACCTCCTGCACCATTATCTCCTTCTCCCCTCCTTCATTACCTGTCTCATCTGAGTTGTCTGCAGCTGTACTCAGAATAAGTCCTGCATCTCTCTGCCAGCAGCTTGTATCTTATCTCAAAGCACAAGACTCAGTAGAATGTCTCCTCTTTTTTATTATTTATACCCTGTGCCCAACACAAAGTTGTGTTACTCAGTTCTGAAAACCCTGGTGCAATTCAATTCACATCAAAGCAGCCAGTTTGTCAGCTTCTCCATCACCTAAAACCTCAGTATTCACTGCCCAACCTCCCTGAGCATATCTGTGTCTTTCCTGTCTACTGCCATGTAAAAAAACCCACCACTTCCACCATACTACTTGCAGGAAAATTACTGATTTGATATACAAATTGTCTTCCATCTTCCATTTTTCAGTGTCTGCTGACTATTTAGCTGTCTTCTTTTAGTGTGTTTGTTCCTCAGGGCAGAAACATTGCTCAGAAAGCATTCAGCATGCACCTAGCAGCATTTAATTAGTAATTACTAACTTCACTGTGTACCTCACTGCACAGACCACCACCTACGGTTCCTGTTTTATTCCAAAAAACATTATTATATCAGTCCTTGAAAAGTTTCAAACAACATCTTCCCAGCAAATGATGCTCTGTATGTGAAATAAAACCTTCGAAACAAAACCTTTTAAGAAATGCTTGTTGAGATCCATTAATCAAACTACATAAAAACATTTTGAAAAGCTTCTCAGCACCAGCCAAACCCCTGTGAGTTCAGCCATGTTACCACATCCTGCTTCTTCAAGTGTTCAAGTGGAAATCTGTCTCTGGATGAGCACAAGATGTAGTCTGAATGGGGCCTGAGGGTAATATGAGTTGCAGGATGAAGTACAGTAGCAACCTAATAAACGCGTAGAAAATTGCAGTCTTATATCTTGCTAAGATTGCCTAAAAAGATAAATTTTAAATATAATTCAGCCTTGATTTGTCCTGTTTCATGGACTTTATCTTTCCGTAATTTTTAAAAGTCTTAATCAGTAGTTAGCGTTTATGCAAGTCCACGTGATTTAAGATGCTGAATGACAGATGAGTTCAACAGAGTCCTCAGCTGAAGGACAAGTATTTTAGTGAATGTGAGACCTGACCCAAAGGCTATTTCCAGCAGTTTGTCATTTAGTACAGGGAAGGTTAGGTAGGTTACAGTGATATATGATCTTTCATGCTCTGAACCTGACAGCACAGTTGAACTGCTCCTGTGACTTTCATTAACTGCATGCATCTCTTTTCTTTCATAGAGTAAACTGAAAATGTGACAACATTTCTACCCATGAAAGAAAAGTGAAAACTTGTGATAAGTTGGGTCAATCCACCAAAATTCCATGCTCAGTCCATGTAAGCCTGAATGCTGAGTTTATTTTGCATTCATTCAGATACCAAGGGGGAGAGGGGGGAAATCTTGGTGAGTGCTCCATGTGGAGCCCTGCCAGCATGCTGCATCAGGCAGTCACCCTCATGTAGGAGCAGTCTGGGGAACACCAGTGGAAAACAGCACCTGCAAGTGCTCTGCAAATGTCACGGGGCAACAGAGTGAGTGGAGAGAGGCTGTAACTGGGCAAAATATGATGAAAAATAGCTTAGAGCCATGAACAAGCAAGACATATGGGCAAGCTTTTCAGCTTAAGGGGACAAGTTAGTGAAACAACTCTTCTTTCATATATATATAAGAAACAGAGCTGTTAAAATTTCAAGGAGTGAGAAATGGGCATTTTTCTAAACAAACAGTATTTTGAAAAATGCTTTGTTTCACACTGTTGCCACATTTTCCATCGGAAGACTGACAAAAACCAGAAAAAAAATCTGGAAGATACTTGTTTTTCTCTAGCCAGCTGGACAGATACCAGCAAAAACAAATAAACAACCATTTCAAGAGGCAGTTCATAATGTGGTTTATAATCACGTTTTCTTCAATAATACTCCTGTTTTTTATTAAAAGTCCTTTCAGGTGAAAAATTTCCAGCAAACTCTAAATATAATATTGACGGCCTGATTCTGCCTGTAGGCTGGTGAAACAATTATGTTGAACTCAAGTTGCCTTGCATAGAACTAAGCTGAGTGGAGAGCTGCGAGTCTGTTGCGTACATCAGCTTGGGAGTTAGTACATGAAATTCCTCAATAGTGATAGCTCTTTTAAAAAGTCTTCCAGTGTGTAGCTATGAGTCTAATAAAAGTTCAGGTACATATGGATATGAATGAAATATGAAGCAAGCTTATATAAATCTTTCTTTCAAGCTAATTTTAGAAGCACATCCCCCCTGGTAAAAGTTGAAGAGAGAAAACAGTTTTTAGTAATAAGCAAATGCAGTACCCAAGGCAGAAAACTTCTAAGAGCTAGAAATTATGAAAATCGACAACTGGTTTATATATAACCAAGATGTGTGCAAACAAAACTTGTGTCCTTGCTTTCCATTTGGTCTATGGAGAGAGGGCGCTGCCTCTATCTGTCCCTTGCCCAGCTAATTTCTATTTCCATAACATGGCTGGGAGTAATTAAGGAGGAAAAAGATAAGGTTTCTCCAGTCTATGTCTGTTATAATGTCTTCTCCAAGGCAAGACCAAGAGCAGCATGCTAGAAACAAGTGGTGGAAGACCCCTTTCTCTCCTACATGAATGGAGAGGCAGTTCTAGAGTGAGAATACTGTCTCCAGTATGTTCATTGTGGTCTGATATCACCGCCAGCATCAGTGTGTGTGATGAAGGTCTGGAGGGCATGAACAGGGCAGCACTGCTTGTTTCATTCAGTCAAGCCATGACAGTGAGAGCATAATTCAAGCACAGTGTTGATGAATACATCTCAGTATACAACCTCTTCCCATTGCTTGACATTAATTTGGTAATGAGTGTTCAGAATCCCTTTAGATGTGTGTGATCATTTTCCATAATGATTTTGCTAAAGTGGCTAAAATAAGCTGGTCTTGCTTCTTAGCACTATAAGGCTGATTGTTACTAGCTGCATATGACTTCACTACATGCAATTCTTCCTTTGCTCTAGGATGCTGACTCAGTGCTAAGTACATGATGAGCCAAGTGCATTATTGCAGGCGCTTTAACTTATGCAGTTTTGGAAAGCATCTATTATGCAGTTCTTTCCACCCCCTCATGACTGACATCTGCATTTCTTCTACATATAGATCAAAAAGAAAGCCTTTGAAGCAGGGAAGAGCCCTGGCATAGTGAGCAGGTGTGGGAACTTGTACTGGGAAGGTCTCCTTTGCACCACTGATTAATCCCGATGTCTGCAGGGAACTCCTGACTTTTCTGATGGCAGCAAGGATCATGTCAACACTGACCACACCTCTTGTTTTCCAAAAAGTTGATGCTTGCAGCCAGCAGTGGCCTGAGGTATTTTCTTTCACTTGCTTTCCATCAAGGTAAAGTTTGTCTTTTCTTGTGTTGTTTTTTTTTTCCTATTTTTTTTGTGTGTTTTTTTTTGTTGTTTGTTTTGCTTTGGTATGTTTCTTGTTTGTTTGTTTGGGGTTTTTTTGTTTGTTTTGATTGTAATTGTAAAGTACATTAGACAACATGATTTCTTGCTTCCTTTCCTGGCTGCTAAATATGTAATTGTTACTTGGGGTATATGAAGCCCTGCTTAAAAAGGGGAACTCCTTTCATACAAGGCAAGCCTAGATCCTATAAAGACCTCAGCATGAGATTTTCCATAAAAAACTCTCACATGCAATTCCCTGCACACTGGACAAGAATGATAAATGAAAAATGACACCAGGCCAAACAACTTGCAACTGTGGTTATCTGCATTGTTACACGCAATGTGTTGTTCAGCATTGTCAGGTCCTGTCTTCATCCTTCTGGAGGATTCAAGATTAAGAGAAAAGCGGTTACGCTCATGGAAATATAACTGGGATGTTACCTATTAGATTTCATGAGAAAACGTGTTGTGTGAAATCCTGCCTGAGCAATTTGGTGGCCTTCTATGATGGGGCTGTGGAACTGATGGACAGGGATAGAGCAGTTGACGTTGTCGACCTGGACTCGTGTGAAACATTTGACACTGTTCCACATGACATCCTTTGTCTCTAAATTGGAGATACATCAATCTGGCAGATGCACCACTCCGTGGATAAAGAACTGGCTGGATGGTCACACACAAAGAGTTGTGCTCAAAGGCTCAATGTCCAGCTGGAGACTAATAACGAGTGGTGTCTCTCAGGGATCGGTGTTGGGACAGGTCTTGTTCAATATCTTTGTTGGTGACATGGACAGTGGGATTGAGTGTGCCCTCAGCAAGTTTGCCGATGGCACCAAGCTGGGTGGTTCGGTTGATACACTGGAGGGAAGGAATGCCATCCAGAGGGACCTTGACATGCTTGT